>JAEQBH010007747.1:0-267900 GCA_016808115.1 Tetrastigma voinierianum | reverse complement strand
CACAATAATGTCATCCATACAATACCATTATTGTGACTAAATCGAATGTTTTGTGAAAATGTATGATCTCCCTAGCCTTGTTTGTAACCATTAGCTATCATAACCATTAGCAAACCTTCCAAACCAAGCACGTGGGGACTGCTTTAACCCATATAGTGCCTTCTTTAACCAACAAACCTTGTTTCCATCACTCCCACTGAATAAAGGAATACTCATGTAAACTTTCCTTCTAACTCACCATGAAGGATGTGAAGAAATATAAGAAACGATGTCTTTCCTCATTGATTGAATGAGTGAATTTAATACAGTGCCCTACCTACTTATATATATATCAGAAGACATAAAAAGGAAATAAATCAAGTACAAAAAGGAAAGAAAAATATTGTATAGGAAATTAAGGAATAAATCAGAGGATATTCTAAGAATATCCTATGATTCTCAATAAAGGAAAGCATTTACAAGATATTGTTGCAATTCTAATCAAAAATTAATGTCCAAGGAGAGAGTAAAATTCTTATTGTATTCATCTTTGCCATCGAGCAAATGCTCTTGATAATCCACTCCATATGTCCGAGCATACCCTTGCAAATCCAACCTTGCCTCTCAGACGTTTCTAGTGGAGCCATCACCTTTAAATTTTACTACAAACACCCACTTGCAGCCCACCGGTTTCTTACCACTAGGTAGATCAACCCAAGTTTCATTCTTTTGTAATGCATCCATTTCAAATTTCCATAAAGAAGTCTTCCATTCTCTCTTTGATAATGCTCGCATAATGAATCGAGAATAGGAATAGTGCTTAAAGTCGAAGGAAGCTTTTATGATTCAAGGAAAATATCTAGAAAGACGCAAAGTGAAATAATGGATATAATGGCCTTTTTGTGCATTCACGAGTTCCTTTTCTCAAAGCTATAAGTAGATCATGATCAAGAATAAGAGTTGAGTTATGTTCAAGAATTGTTACCTCATTTCCAAGACTCGGTTCAATAGACTGTTATTGCCTCGTTGTTGCCATGGGGTCCCTTCTCCTTGCATACACCCGATCAAACCGAAACTGATCAAAGATTTAATTTGCCTCTTCCTTTCCTCTACCAACTCTTCGACGGTGATATTGAAATCAAGTTCCAAAGAAATTGCTAACATCAAGTGCTTTCTTTGATTTGAAAATGACTTATGAGGATTATTTCTAATGGTGGTATGGCTGACCTCTTATCTTTAAGCATAGATAACTCCCCTAAAGATAAGGATGGAGAAGTACTTGTTTATTTTCAAATAAAGGTAACATCAACCAACATAAAGTTTCCTAAATATGGATGATAACATCTATATCCCTCTCGGTGCAGATGAGCACCCCACAAACACACTTAAGAGCCTAGATCTAATTTTCCCAATTATGATCAGGAATATGGACAAAGGATGTGCACCCAAAAACTCCGAGGAATAATAAGGAGGATCGAATTGTCTGGATAGAATCGAGACAAGGTTTCTAAAGGACTTCAGACCCCAAAACTCTAGAAGGAATCTCGTTTATACATATGCCAATGTGAGGCCAAATTCTCTCCTCAAAGAGGGGATTCGTACATTATTTTGAAATAATAAGGCTTGAGCACACCTCAAGAATGACGGCTTTTCCTCTCCGCCACCCCATTTGTCAGGGGAGTGATACAAGATGATTCATGTATGATTCCTTTCTTTGAAACCACTAAGACAAAATTGGACAAATAATCACAAGCATCGGGTTCGAGCTGATTTTCTTGATTTGTATCAAATTGATTTTTGAACCATTGTACAAAATAGGAAAATACGACTCACATCATATTTATTGAAAGCAAATAGATCCAAGAAACTTTTGCTACAAACCACTTGGATCTCGAGATATTCGAATAAGTGGGATTGGCCCCTAAATGTCACTGAATTAGGAAAGAAAGGAAAAGAAGATCCTTTATTATTACTACTGTGGAATGATACACAAGTATGTTTCAGATACCACAAATGTCGCAATGAAAAAGTTTAATATCTAGTCCTCGAACAGTAGAAACATTAATTTTATGGAAAAGGCACGTGACCTACACGCCATGATGTAACCAAATGACATCTTTATTCGATGAAGAGAAAAAGGAAGTAGACTTAACTAGTTCTGAACTAACTAGAGGCCCAAGAAGCAGAAATCCATCGCGCTCCCTACAGTTCAATCTTCCTCCCCAAACCCTGGGCCCCGAAATCTACAAAGGAGGCATCGAATATAACACTTACAACTTAGGATCTTAGGTAAGTTTTTGTATTGAAACAAGATTAGTGGAGGTCGAGGGACATGAAGAAATATTTTTAAGAACCAAATTTGACGTAACCTGGACATCTCCTATACCAGCCACTATGGTCGTAGTTCCATTAGCAACAACAATTTTCCTATTACTTAGACAAGGTAAATAGGTTTCAAATTGATTTGGATTTCCAAAATCAAGGATCCAAGCATTCCTAAACTCATTACTCTAAGCATTTAATCCAAGAGAAATTAGAGTCTCACCCGCGAAAGAGTCAAATTCCAACACATACCCGAGTCGATGTCGAGAACCCGAAGGCCAGACTCGAACATTCTAAAGCAGCCAGGTTACAAGACAACCCGGTTCTCCTTCAACAATTTCTGAAGAGATGGGAACTTACATGATTGATGCTAATGAAACAACAAGACTCAGCCAAGAAATAAAGGTAGGGGCCATTAAAAATCAATAATGAAGGATGAGGATTACACCAACAATGAAGGCTGGAAAAGGAAGCGAAAAAGCTGGCACGAAGTAACCTGAAAAATGACTGAAAAAATTTAATGAAGGTTGCTCTAAAAATTTCCCATAAAATTTCCCAAAAAATTCAGCCAAAAAACCAGTACAACAATGAAGGCTGCAAGGAAGAATCCCCAAAACTAAGGGGCCGAAAATCTGGGATACAACAATAAAAACTAGAGAATAAGTGGGGGAAAAATCGATACAAAGAAGCCCTCAAGAATGGCTTAAAAAAAGGTTAAGTGCAACAATGAAGTCTCGGGAGAAATTCCTGAATGAAGGTTGTGTACAACAAATGAAGGTTGCACAGAAAGGTCCAGCAATGGCAAGGTCGATTAAAAGGCTCTTAAAACTAAGGGCCTATACCATGAAGAAAACATAACCTAGATTAAAGAAAACAAAACCGAAATGAACTTTTATTAATTTCGAATGAATCAGATAAATTTATATAACACACTATATATACACATTTTGTGCACTAAAAAGGAAATTTACAACCAAATCCCTAAATTTTCAGGATTTGATTATTCACTTCCCATGATGATTATTCACTTCCTCTATAGCTAATCTAGAATCAGACATCGACCTTGATTCTTCCCTAAAATATCTTATTTACATAATTTCACATTTCATTTGTGAGAAAATACAACCCTGGCCGATTTCTTACAGACGCAAGACCCAGTAACAATCGCGACATCTTCACAGCGTCCCAAGGGAGTACCAAAGTTGGTTATTTATGTATCGTTTCGCATGATTAACATCTATGCTCCAACTGTGGGGAGTGTTATAGAATGTAAATATATACTTTACTTATAGGTTGTGAAACTAATTAGAAATGTTAGATTAACCTACCAATTGTATATATCTAGCTCTTGTATTTACACTTGCTAAGATCAATGGAAAAACACAAAGAATTTATTCCTCTAATCTTTCCTTTCTTTTGCTTTCTACACTTAGCATGGAGGTTGCTAGGTCGAAAAAAGGGATTGTTGTTGTAACACCCGAAATTATACCCTAGTAGTTTTATTACATGTTTAGGGTATAATATAAGTAAAATTAGCATTTTTCGGAAATTAAGTGTGAAGAAGGATATAAATTAAGATTTTCAAGAAGCAAAGGTTAAATCAAATTAAAATGAGGACCCAAAGGTCATAAAACAAGAAGATGATATGTTACTGTAGGAATTTAGATGAGTTGATTTTCAAATGGGATGAAGTGAAGGAATAAAATGCAAAAGCTAAGAAATTAAGTCAAAAAGAGGTATGAGCCAAACAAGGCCTTATAACAAATGGGGGGATAAGATCAAATTAGTCTTGGAATGACACAAGTTCTCATTTTGGCTTTGGAGACCTAGGGTTCACGGTTGAAGAAGAAGAAGAAGAACCCATTTTTGGCTCCCAATTGTTCAAGCAAGGGGAAGGAAAAGAAGAAGAAGAAACTGCTGTAACTCTTTATTTGCTAGTATGGAACCTATTTGTATGGATTTGCCAGTTAGAAACCCTCCTAGCTCTTTGCCTATGTTCGGGAGTTCAAGAACCCTATCTCCAGATAGTGCGGGATTTACAGGTTGGTTTTAATTCGCCAGGGTCGGGTTTGGGGTTTTGATTAGGAAATTTTTGATGAAAATAGGCAAACCTACGTAAATCGTTGTGTGAGCATTTCCAGATCAAAGTTGAGTACCCAGACACAAAGGTGTTTTGGTTTAGATCATACTGAGTATCTATGATCAAAGCCGAGCACCGATACTCAGCCGTTTTTGGTCCAAAGGAGGTTAAGCACCTGCACCAAAGCCAAGCACCCCCCAAAGGATGTTGGCACCAGACAAAGTCGGTGCACCTGCACTTTCAAAGCGGTTTAAGGTCCGTATTTAGTACCAAAGATACTGTGTTGGAGTACGCAGACTCAAAGTTGAGTAATTCCAGATTCAAAGTTGTTTAAGGTCCGGCGACCATCCCACAACCCCGGCTTTGTTTTGTTCTTCCGTTAATTCCGAATGAAAGCCGATCGCATACGATAAAAGCTATACGAAAATGCTTTACTCGCTACATAAAGCTTCACCTCAACGATCTTGTCTTGGGCAAACATTATTTATTACCCTTATTTGCTAATGTGATTAAGAACAAAATAACAAGCTCGAAAACACATATAATTGTATGTCCGCTACACATCGAATAAAGCGAATCTAATAAAAGACGTCATTGCTCACGCTAATGATACCTCTGCTACGCGGGACAGCACGCTCGCTCAAAGGCAACGACACTTCTTCTGGGGCAGCCACGCACTTCTAATATACGGGTAGCATCTCTATTCGCGACGACACCTTGCTGCTACGGCATTTCTATACGGGCAGCACGCTCGCTCGCGATCGCATCATACTCGTGTACGCCGTCAGGTCACGTCTTGATCATTCATTATTAATCTATACAGCAAACATTATATGATAAGAATCAATAACGAACAAATAATAAAGATAAGAAATCGCTCGCTTATGTTCGTATTGCACTACGTACCTTTCGTACAAGATCTCTGCTCGAACCCTACTTCTAGAGATAAGGAAATTCCGTTATAAGAATTATGTTATATGAAAACTCTAGCTATGCACTCATATACGTGAACTCGATACATTTATTTCATGCTATATGTATCATGTGACGCGGACTACCAAAGCACATATCTATTATCCGCTCCACTAAGCCATAAGCTTAGCACGTGTTTCATCCGTAGGTACTAAAGAGGACACTGAGGCATTCCCCGCATTAGCTGTGGGCCAACACAACAATAGGAGTCCACTGATGGTTTTGATTTTGTTTCTTGGAATGTAAATGTAATATTTCGATAATCGTGGAATTGCTTATGTACAAGTAAATGAGACTCGCATTATGTACAGATAATTTAAACACCACTACAGTGGTAGTATTAGAAGTTTTATTTTATTATGGAATTATATATGAAATGGGCTCACCAAGGTCAGGAAAGCAAGTTAAAGAGTCATAGTCCCGTGTCGTGCCTCTCTCTTCGCCCAAGCGGGGGTAAGGGTGTGACAGTTGTCTGCCAGCGAAAGTATGTTCTTGATCTCCTTAAGGAGACTGGCATTAGGAGTGCTAATGAGACGAGACAACTCGCGAGCTACTCTCGAATCTTGACTCTGGCCAAACCTCGAAATTTCGAATGAGTTTCGACTGAACTCGAGCCCCACTCAAATGTTAACGAGTCGAATGAGTTAACTGCAACTCGACCGGTGCTCGCGAGAAACTCGAAAATATTTTGTATATAAAATTTTAAAAGTTTTCTTTTATATTTGATATCTTTACTTTTAGGATGTCATAAATAATATATCTCTATTTGTATTCTTAAAAATCATAAATTTTTATTATTTATCAGTTATAAATATATTATTTTAAAAAATAATTAATTTTCTTAAAAGATTTAAGAGAATATGGTTAGAGTAGCTTCAACCCAAGCTCAAGCCTAACCCAACTCTTTAATCGGGCCGATAACTTAGAATCTCCTTGGCCGATTGGACTCAATCCAAGATTAGAATTTTGAAAAAAATTAGTGGTGGTTCTCAGAATTTTTAAAAAAACATAAGAGAAAGAGTTACGCCTTATATGAGAAGAAGAAACCCTATATGATTTCCTCACTATTACACAACCCGCCGAGGTCACACAACAAGCAGCAAAGCGTAAGAAACCCCATCCGATTTCCTCCTACAAAGTTAGCCCATGCGCTTTCCTTTACTTTTCTTAGATTTGATGCTGGGTTTGACAGGTAACTACAATCTGAGATCCACTCCAGCGACTCTCCTGAGCAAAACGGGGTTCGACCCAGGTTGGGTTTGAGAGGTCTGGTCAGGGTCTTCAACGTCACAGCAGATTCCATGGATCCCAAATACACCGACAACAACGCTGTGGCCGATCTCCTTAAAATATTCAGCTTTACGCCCCAAAGACGGGTCCCGGACGCACCCATCGAGTCCGAAAGTGCCGAGATGAAACAAACACGCTAAGTGCGCAGCTTTACAACATAGCCTTTGCCGATAATGGAGATCTCTCTACGGGCCGTGGTAACGTCGGATATGGGGTCGTTTGCGCCAATGAGTCCTCTATAGCCATTTCCTCGGGTTTTTCTCTGATTCAAGTGCCATGGCCGAACTCAGATCTGCTTGCCTGATGATTAAGCTCGTCCCAAGAAATCAATGTCACGCATAGAGCGCTCGTAGTATGAGCAGAGGAGTGTGCTGTGGCTGGCCATGCAAGAGGGGAGGTACTGGGTCCGAGAGTGGCCCTAGACAATGCGGAGGTGTTCCTGGGCGCACCCCCGCCGTCGATTGCGGGTCCGGGGCGCGATCAGGTGATTTCTCGTTGGTCAAGTTACCAGGCCCTACCGTGGGCTTATTTTATTCGGGGCATCCTCGCTGCCTTCTTCACATCATAGCTCCATTACCGAGGAGGCTAACTTCAAGCGGGCTGGGGATAGATATCGTTCCTGGGCACCAGACAGCTATACTTGTTAATTAGTTCAATTTACCGGTACGGATCCTCCGCTTGATATTTCTGTGCTCCTCAGATGAACATGACACATCAACTAAGAATATAAGCCAAGTGTATTTGTTTAATGATACCATGTGTAGATTACTTAAAACTAAAGTTTTATGATGTCAGAAGGACTGCTAATTCGATTGTGTTTTAATTTACTATAGCTCGTTTCATTATTCATATTCCTTGTTTTATATGATAATAATTAACAACTAAGAGACCCTAGCTTTGAAATGATACGGTCCAATATCGAGTCGCGGTTCAATTCAAATTCAAGCTGAGTCGAAGTCTGAGCTCAGCTCGAGTTCGAGCCGACTGTAGCCCGAGCTCGAAATGAAGCCCGAGTCTCCAGCTTTAGTTCGAGCCTGCCTGAAGTTCGGAGCTCGAGCCGAGTTCGAGTTTTGCCGTTGAGTTCGATTCGAGCTTCATTTTTCAAGCTCGCAAGCTTCGAGTCGAGTCGAAATGATTCGAAGTTTTCGAGTTCAACAGCCCAAACAACCAACTCGACTCGTGATCATTAAGACTCTAACTCGGCATGAGGGTTGCGGCGCCAACTGATACTCCAATCGATCCCAATCAAAAAGTTGGAGATGACAAGGAAGGTGACATGGTGAATATAACTCGATATCAAAAGTTAGTGGGAAAGTTTATTAACCTGTCACATACACGACCAAATATTGCATTTGTTTGGTGGAGTTTGATAAGACAATTTATATCTCACCCCTACAAGAAACATTCAAGCAAAGCAGTATCAAATTCTTAGATACTTAAATGGTACACTGCTGGTCATTGCTTAGAAGACTACACAAATATAACATGTAGAGGTACATACTCCGATGCAATCAAGGTGCTCATTATCGACTAAGATCCACTTTCTCGTGACAATGTACTTATGTTCGGGAAATCTAGTCACATGGTGAAGCAAGAAACAAAATGTAGTGAAGAAGGAGAAGTGTCGAGGCATAATATGTGGCTATGGCTAATGGAGTTTGTGAGATGCTTTGGTTGAGGAGAATTCTTGAAGAGCTTTGAATGCCAATACATATGCCAATGAAGTTGTATAGTGACAACAAAGTAGCCATAAGTATTGCACGAAATCCAATACAACATGATCGCATGAAGCAAGTGGAGATTAACAGACACTTCATAAAAGAGAAGATTGATTTCGGAGCTATTTGCATGCCCTTCCGCTCCTTCCACGCAAAGAAATAGTCATATATTCACCAAAGGACTTTTTAGAACTAGTTTTGAGTTGTTTATAAGCAAGTTGAGCATGATAGACATCTATGCTCCAACTTGAGGGGGGTGTCAGGTTTTTAGGAAATAAATTAGAATTTTATCTGAAATTACTATTTCAGATTTGATTAGCAATCAATTTCATTTTAGCTTCTGAGATTGGCTGGACATTATTTCATTTGATTAACAATCGCTCTAAATTTCTAGCTTGAGAGATTGATTGATTGGATTGATCGGTTTTTTTCCTTCTTTCTCGCTGCTTTTTCCCCCGAGCACATCTTCATTGCGATGTGTACCGCTTCGATGAAAAATAAGACAAATATGAATGGTGTTCTTTCTTTGAAAAAACTCTTCATCTTCTAAAAAAAAAGAGTGTGTTTGTCACGCAACTAATTCAAAGCAAATCAAGCAAACAATCAACTCTCCTAAAAGCTCAAACTTGTAGGTGTTAAATGACCAACTCTCCTAAAAGCCTCGCTTGCAGGATTCGCTATCATGTATCATTACGCCTAACACTTCTCCCTCACGCACATGGCCCCATACCACGCACGTAGAGAAATGTGAAACATTACGACTCTTCAAATAAATACGGCGATTAAATTGCAAGGAGAGAATTCGAACCCAAGACCTCCTGCCAAACCAAGCTCTGATATCATGTTAAATGACCAACTCTCCTAAAAGTTCAAACTTGTAGGATTTGGGTTTAATATGAATATCATGCTTCAACAGTAGGATTCGAGTTTAATATGAATATCATGCCTTTTAACACCCTCCCTCACTTGCGGCACCATACCCACACGTGGAGAGTCAAACAAACCAAACAAAGTTTCAAATCAATAAATGGGGAATAATATTGTAAAGAGAGGTCTCGTACCTGGGACCTCCTGCCATACCAAGCTTTAATACCATGTTAAACAACCAACTCTCCTAAAAGCTCAAGCTAGTAGGATTCGGGTTTAATATGAATATCATGCCTTTTAACACAGACAAACTAAAATTGTTAAAGACCAGGGATCAACCAAGGAGATTGAACATTTTCTTGAGAACATCTTACACATAAAAGAAGTAAAAAAATCAATCACTATCCACCAGATTATGTGCTAAAGTGAGATTAGAGTCATATTGGCAAACAGGCTGGGTAAACCACAATGCTAAGATGCCTTAACCACCAAGATAGATATGGGTTTCAGGGTTTTCTTTCTGATATCCGCTATTAACGCGGCACACAAGTCATAAGATGACAAAAGATACAGACAACAGTATGTACTAACATGAAAGCCGTTGGTACAAAGGCTACCACCAGAATCTGTTCATAAACAGTGCAACATGAAAATAAACACTCATTTTTTAAAATGAAATAAAGAAAAATGAATAAACATTTCTTCAAAGGAAAGTTGAATGTCGTTAGTAATTTGTGCATGTGCGGAGGAAGACTGACCAAAGAATTATCGAGCTCTCATGCGCTTATCTCCATTCGAATGAGGGAGTGTTGAATATCTTAAGTATAAATTACTGACTTTTCCGGTAGGTTGTGAATCTACTATTCGTACATAAATAAATAGTAAAAAAAAGTGAAACAAACCTAGGGACTACTTGGCAACATTTTCCAACATACTTCCCAAAAACCAGCCATAGAGAAATAACTCTAAAATATAGTTCTCAATTATTCGGGGAACACAAGTTTGTTTAAAACTGAAACGTAAAGAACAGGATTTTTTTCGCGCAGGTGAGAGCAAGACAAAAGAATTGGAGGAATGAATTCCTTGTCTTTCTCATTGATCCATTGTGAATATATATATACAAAAGTCAATCTAACCTTCCTAATATATTACAACTCTATAAGACAAGTTTCCTAATAGATTACAACTCTATATGTAAAGTCGATATACGTTATAACACTCCCCCTCAAGTTCAAGCATAGATATTAACCATACCCAACTCATACATGTAAAACTAACCCTGGCCCTATTTAGAGCCTTTAAGTAAGATATCACCTCACATTCTCCGCCTCACATATCCCGAAAAATCAAGCCAAGTCAGATTTTCTCACAAATGAAATGGCGGGCCATCTCAATATGCTTAGTCCGTTCATGGAATACCGGATTATAAACAATATGAAGGGTACCAGTTGTCACCCCAGCTTTGTCGACTTGTCTTAACGCCGACTTCCATCAAGAGTCATGAAGCCACATAATCTCACATATGGATCGTGGTCATCGCTCTATATTCAAATCTCTCGCGACCAGATCTATGACAACACTCTATTTCTTACTCTTCCATAAGACTAGATTCCCTCCAACAAAGTCACAGTAACCTACAGTGGACCTCCTATCCTCCTTAGATCCTGTCCAAACAACATCCGTGAAACGCTCAAGTCTATTATACCCATGATTACTGTAAAAAATACCACATCCCAGGGCTTCTTTCAAGTAACATAGAATTTGTTTTACAACTATCCAATGATCAACTGTTGAAGAAGACATGTACTGGTTTACGATACTAACTAAGTGGGCAATATCAGGATGAGTGCCTGTAAGGTAATTCAACTTTCCAACTAGTCTTCTATATCTCTCAAGATCCTCAAATGTTTCGCCTTCTCTAGTAAGGTGTACGCTTGGAACCATAGGAGAACTGCATGGTTTTACCCCCAACTTTCCAGCTTTATTGGGCCAGATCAAGACATATTTCTTAAGATAAAAAGATTCCATGTTCCGCTCTCTACAACTTCAATGCCCAAGAAGCATCTTAGCATCCTTAAGTCCTTTCAGAGATGGAATCGTCTGAAGAAAGGACTTAAGAGATGATGCCTTGTGAGTCACTCCCGATAACAATATCAACCGTATACACTACCAACGTAATGATACCCGAATCGAGTCTACGAGAAGACTCGGGAGTGGTCAAATTTACTCTTCTACATGCCAAATTCCTCAACAACTTGGCTAAATTTACCAAACCACGCACGTGGACTCTGTTTCAAACCATACAAAGACTTCCGAAGAAGACAAACCCTCCCTTTCTCCCCTTGAGCAACAAACCCTAAAGGTTGCTCCATATATACCTCCTCCTAAAGGTCACCATGAAGAAGGCATTCTTAATATCAAACTTGTGGGGATCCCAATTGTAAGTGACAGCTAGGGAAATAAAAAATTGAACAGATGTCATCTTAGCAATAGGGGAAAAGGTGTCAAAATAGTCCACGCTACATAGTCTGAGATACCTTTAGCAAACAAGTAGCTTTCAACCGAGCAATGAATCCATCGGGATTAACCTTCATTGTGAACACCCAACGACAACCAATGGCTTTCTTCCCAGCATGTAAACGAACCAAGTCTCAGGTACCATTTCCAGTCAAGGCGTCCATCTCCTCTATCATAGCACTACTCCAACCAAAGTGAGCGAGGGCTTTAGAAACCTTGTTATGGCGAACTAAATGAGTCCAAGGACGAATAGTGTTAACAAAGAACGTGACGACAAGTGCATTATAAGAGCAAAAGCAGTGAAATCGATGAGTACACTAATGTTTACCATTACAAAGAGCAACAGAAAGATCATCACTGAGAAGTGGATCTAACGTCGGCTACTGTGAGCTCAGATCGGGGGTATTGCATCGAGCGTAGACCTAAGTGGATGGAGGTTTTACCTCGAAAGGTGACAGAAGTATGTTCGAGAGACAATGGGTGAGCAAGAGTATAAACAAGAAGTCTTCTTCCTCCCTAACTTGTAACAGACATGGAAACGGGTAGTCCTAAAGAATAACATCGCAGAGACACAGTAACGCTAAAGAGTGGGATAATAACACCTATAACCCTTTAACACGAGAATATCCCACAAAGATACACATTACGACTTCAAATCAAGTTGAGGATTCTCGAGGATGGACATCCCAAACAAAAGGATGTGCATCCAACACGGAAATCACTGGGGAACAAATCAATATTTGGAAAACAATCGTGGTAAATGAGTATTCCAATTAAGAACCAATGAGGCATCCTTAATCAAAACAAGCCGTGAGACTGTGATCGGCCCAAAATGCTTGTGACATTCATTTAGAACAAAAGGACTCGAGCAGTCTCAAGAAAATGTCTATTCTTTCTCTCAGCTACGCCATTCTGAGAAGGTGTATCAACACACGAGGTCTGATGAAGAATCTCATGTTGTAACATAAAGGACTAAAAAAGTTCCGACAAATATTCTTTGGCATTATCACTTCTCAATGTTTGCACAGAGACATGAAATTATGTTTTAATTTCAACACAAAAGGCACTAAAATGAGAAAAAAGCTCATAACAACTTTTCATTAAATAAAGCCAAGTGATACGAGAGAAATCATCCACAAAGGTAACGAAATATTTAAACGCAGTCAGAGACAAAACTGGACAAGAACCCCAAACATCATAATGAACTAACTCAAGAGGAGCAGAAGCTTGTGTATTGACTCTAGGACTCAAATGCACTCGATGAAACTTAGCATATTGACACGACTCACAAACAACAGATGATAAGCTAGAACTGAGGATATAGCTTTTCAAAGAAAGGAAAAGAAGACGACCTAGGTGATGGGTCGTAATTCAAATGGGGTTACAACCCCAAAACAAGCAATGTGACTGGGTAATTTTTCCAAGGATGTAGACCCCAGACTCGCCCACCAACACCGCTTCGCCAAAAGATCCAAATCAAGCAATGATCAAGAAAGAATGAGATACTGTAATTAAGTGTACAAAGGAGTTTACTCAAAACATGTCAAAGTGAGTAGAGATTCGATAATTATCCCCAACCCAAGGACAATACAAGATGCCAACCATCCGCAAGCACAAGAGATGCAGTAGTATGGCATGACTAAAACGTAGTAAATAAACTGGAATTACCTGCCATGTGGTATGCGGCTCCAGAGTCAATGAACTGCGTGGAGGAAAAGGAAATAAAATACGTAAGTTGGTTTTATCGACTCGATCGGTAGTGTCCCGGAGAAGCAGATGCACGAAGTGATTTCTGATGATGAACATACTAAAATCTTCAATTTTGCCTCCGCAGCCTTGCCACTCGCCTACATGTCTTGGATTATGGCAATAATGACACACGACTCATCTTGAGGATTTCGTGTTAGTCATAGAAGCAGATCTAACTCAAACAAGCCTCTGAAAATCAAAAAATACCAGAAAAATATGATCTTGCAATTAAAAGAACCACATTTCCATGAAAACACTGCACTGGAATAGAACTTAGTCCTCTAATCCACAAAACATCTTTGAATCTCAAATAAATAAAGGAGAAAGACACGAAACCCTAGAAAAACTGGGTCATTTCGACACAAAATACTTTGAAAATCACTATCATGAAATGATCTGACAGGGAGTAGGTGGTTGTGAGAAGACCGGCCAGCTGAACATGCCGAGGAGGAGGTATTGTCACGGAGGTACCTCCACGCACCCACACGTGGCCCTCCACAAAGCCACAGAACAGCAAATTTCAGGCCGCACGTGGGCCTACACGTGCACCTCTAACCAGTCGCACTGGCGATCCGTCACAAACGCCGACACTCTATCCGGGCAATGTCATCCCACACCTCGAAGTGCGTGATTTTTAAACACCCAACCTCCCACGGCCTACTATGAATATTCGAGATGCCTTGTAAAAAAATAAATCCCTTTGTTGGGCTTAAACTTAACTTGTGCTCGTATACCATATAGAGCAAGACAAAGAATTCGAGGAGGAATTCCTTGTGTTTCATGATCCATTGTGAATATATATATACAAAGCCAATCTAGCTTTCTCAATAGATTACAACTCTATAAGACAAGTTTCCTAATAGATTACCACTCTATATGTAAAGTAGATATATGTTATAACACGCTTATTGTCCATAAGGTATTGTACACTTATGCTCAATATAAAAGTTTCCAAAGTGTTTTCCACTTTTTAAATTGTTTCTCAAAGAACTCTACAAGAAACAATTGAAAACAACTCAAAAATATTCTAAAAACCAACCTATTTTCAGTACAAATAAAAATATTTAAAAAAAAAAAAACTGCTTTTCTATCAAGAGTTTTTCAAATTTTTAACTTTCTTAATTCAGAAAACAGTTTTATTTTAGAACTGTTTTCAAGAGCAATTACCAAAAGTCATATGCTTTTTCCTAACTTTGTTTGAGTATAAAGTTCAAAATTTTCATAATGCATTATCACGATAGTTTAAGGTGAGATTTGAATGGTGTCTACTTATCTATTATAATGGCCTTGTTATATTTGCACTCTCAACAATTTTCCTTTAAGAATGCACTGTTATTTGGCATTTATTCATAAAATCTTATTATCTGCCCATTAAATAGAATCTATAGGCTATCTAAATTAAGGAGAGAGAGCTTGTTTCTTGTTCTCTCTTTCTTTGGCAAGCCAATAGGGGCGTATTGCATTTATCATGTTAACTTGATGCATCATTTCTCAGGCGTTATTAATATGTTTTCTATGCTTCCTTTCTTTGGCACTACTAAAATGTTTTTATTTTTATCAAAAATAGGATAGCTAATTTCCATTTGCTGATACAACCATCTTAGTTGTTCATTGGCAATGTAAATTGAATGACGAACAATTAGAAAATCCATATGTACAGCATTCGTGATTATTTGGAAATTAGAGGATACTCTACTTCCTCCGAAACAGAGGATCAAGACTCGTTTCTTCACTAAGTTGCTCTATTGTGACAACAAGATAGCTCCCATCTGCACTTTCAAAGAAGCATGCAGTGAAAAGCCAGCTGTAAAAATAAATAATATAAATATAAAAATAATTAAATAAAACAGCTGCTCGATTCAATGTGGTCCTGAAAATTCCCATGTTTACACAACTCGATTAAAATTACAGAAAACTGGTCTGCAAAATATTGCAAACGGAATACCCAATATATTGAGGATCCTCTTCCTATAAAGTTTTACATTACTTAACAATCTTAATAAAATCATAGTAAACACTTCTTTTTGACAATTTTTTGATACCTTAAAGGACCTGATACGGATTGATACAGCATTGACACATTCATCCCTCCCCTTCATTCTTGATTTAAAAAACATGAAATCACATCTTTATGGTGAAGGAGACAATTTTGAGTGTCTAAAACCTTGCATGCAACTTGCAAGTGAAACAATGGTACATTAGTTATTTAATGTATAAAACCTAGCCTGCATGTTTGAGGCATAACTCCATACAACAACAAAAAGCATACCTGAGTTTCAAGACATAAAGATCACCATCCTAAAATTTCAGAGTAACCCTCCATTCAAAATGAGACATTGAATATAAAGTGCATAATACAAAGTCAAGCGAAGAAAATGATTCTGCCAGTCAGCCTTGATCTTATAATGGATCCTAGGCAGATGTCAAATTGCCCATCATGTGTGAAGATAATGAATAAATGCATGCAAAAACTAAAGTACAATCAGTTAAATTCTGTGTAGGCATAAAATGATGTGACTTGAAAAAAATTTACAATGAGAAAACTACATAGTACCTCTAACTGAGGTCCTCCTGACAACAATTGAAAACAGAATGACAAAAGATAAAATCAAAAGCTTTGAATTCAAATCAAGCATGGCGTAATTAAATCTAAAACATGAGTTGGCATGTTGTATTTTGATACAAAACATATGTTTTGATATAATTTTAACTAAATTGGCCCAAATGCCAATAATCTAAAAGCATGCATTTTAATATCATTCTTCATGAAATTGGCTCATAATCCAATGATCAAAAAAAGCATGTACTTTATTACCAGTGTCTGCGACATTATCAAATCACATGTTTGGCACTCAAAAAACCTGTGTAAACTAGTAAATGACATCATTACAATTTTACACTTTTTCTAAGCATATCTCCCATTCAACATATAACATAAGAACCTAATTACTCCCATGTGCATGAGTTGCACCTCCTTTCTGGTGCTCATTTTATAATAGCTTGTTTAATTATCCAAAACGAAGATAATAGCCTATTATAAAAGTTTTTTATAAAAGAATAATTTCGCTTTACATATGAACGATTGTTGAAACTACTAAAAGATAAGGAGAAAATTTCAGCAATGATTTCATTTGCTGTATTTTATAGGGATATCAATAGAATACATGTGGTGTTTCATTTTAAAGAATCAATATGCAAGTTCCAACATTTGAAAAGGAAGCTGGTACCAAGGGTGAGAAAGAAAATATCAGTTATTGAAAAGGAACAATTAGAAGAAGTGGAAAATCAGGGTACAATGTTAACATATAAGAAGAAATATAGGAAGAAAAAGATAAAAAGGGAAATCCTTCTTATAAGATAGCAGAAACAGACCAATTAAGGAAAAATGCAAGCAACGATGAAAGAAAAGGACATAAAAACCTAGAGGGGATCAACCAAAACATTGAATGTTCTTAAAGAATCTATGCACAAATGAAAATTTAACTATCCTGATGTTCTCTAAAAGAGCAGGTTAGCCAAACCAGGTTATTGTGTCTTGAGGTGTTTCATGCCTTCCCTAGTGCACCATAAATCCATTATACTTACAGCATCCAATTACCCAAAACAACAAACAAACTACAGTGACAATAAATAATATTTTTCCATTTCTGGAATAAATTCTCAAGTGTTCCAAATAACTTTACATGGAACAAAATAAAAGCTTTGATGAACAAGGCCCATCTATATGCCCAGTGTGATATGCATCTACCAAATCATCAGAGTCCATACTCCACTATAATACTCTTAAAAATAAAAAGAAAATATCAAGTCAAGAATTCATATAACAATTGTAGTAAATTAAGAAGAGAACATCATGAAGCAGCCATAATTATACTCTATTAGTAAAAAAACAAATCTAAGAGCAAATAATAAGAAAGTATACCTCTATATTTCCATGCAAAGAAGTAACGACCTGAAATATTAGACAGCAGAGCATGAATAATTAATTCAAAGGTCAGAAGCCCAAAGAGAAAAAGGAAAAAAAAAAAAAGAACGGGAAAATACATTTCAATGATGATTAATGCTACATAACATGAACAACCAGACTATGATACTTCTCTTTTTGTTATAAGCAAACAATACATTATATAGCACCATAAAAAAAACGGAGCACATTCAATAGCACCATCACAAAAGTGGAGCACACGCCTATGCACCTAGACACAAGAGAAACCACAAGAATAACACAAAACAGAGCAGCAATGCTCTTGACAAAAAACAACAGAAAAAAAGACCCACAGTCCATAGTTTAGGATTTCTATAAATCCAACAAAGAATAATTCATCCTCCCCAACAAGCTTCAAACACCCCAAAAGGAATCTAATAAGGTTCTTTCTTTAAATTTGGTCAAGCCACGCATCCTTATTGAAGATCCTCATTTCATTGTCATCGGACCAAAACAAGCAAAGGAGAGCCAAATTCCAGACTTTCTTTTCCAATTTCCCCTAAACCAAAACTTGTATGTGAAAGAACCCGTGATTGAATACTATGATTGAATCTATGACACCCCAAACCCAAGTTAGGGGTAAAAACAAAATTTTCAAAATAATAATAATAATGAATAAATTAAATTAATTTATTAAGAGTAGAAAAGTCATTATGTCTTTAAAACTTAAGTATAAATTAGAATTTTCTTATTTTCCTATTCAAAAAAAGGCCTAATATACAAAAATAAGAGAGAGATTAGAGAACGATGGAAGGCAACAAGATTTGAAGGTTTATGCTGATAATTATGAGTTCAAGGTTTAAAGATAAATTTCCTGCATAATGATATATACAAAATAGTATTTTATTCATTAATAAGTTTCAAACAATTTAAAAATAATAATTATTATTAAAGATATAGGGAAACTTTTGGGTAATAAATATGAGAAATATTAATAATAACTATTTTAAGTAAATAATTTTATTTTATCACATACATAAGATATTGCACTGCTGAGTAACAAATAGACGACTAAATATAAGTACCAAGTATTGCAAGAAAAGATGATTGTTAGTGTATAAGACATGAAGCAATTGATGAGTAAAAGTAGGATATAGGATATAAAGAATATTAGTAATAATCATTTTCTTATATTATGTTAGGTGAAGAGTAAAGTCTTTGGCCTAAGATTCTTCAAGGATCCTTAGTTCTAGGTGCTCATTTGAGGTAAGGGAAATTAATGCAAATCTTGTGAAAGAAAGAGTTTATATATTTTATATGTCATTTTGAATAATGAAAAGGTACCTTTATTTTTCAGGTATGGATCAAATACATTTTGCATGAGAAAAAAGATATATGTTTTGAATTCTTTCATTTGTTTGGTGAAAATGAAAATTGTGGAGTTATGGTCTGACGAGGAGTTTGAATTGATAAAAGAAAGTGTTTGCTCTAGTTTATACTTCCGCCAATGAGGCAGACCAATTGTTAGTATATATCTATATGAAGCTTGGCTTCGGTTATAATTGTTGTCACGGGTTGGAAGAGAAGGTCGGTCTTTAGTTTGGCGGCGCTGCAAGCATCGCTAGGTCCAACCCTTAAAACCTATTGCCGAAGAGTTGGAGGAGGACAAGGCAATAATTAGCTGAGGGGCTCTCGTATTTAATCAGTTCCCTATGCATAAATCGAGGTGGTCTGTTGGAAATGTTAGAATCTTGTCGAAAGAACCATCGCCGTAGCTCGCGCGTGCAGGAAATGTCTCCCGGTATTTATGTTTCATTTTTGGTTGTTTGACCCGCTTGTAAAGAGTTATCGACAGGAAACTTATCAATTCCAATTTTTTTTCTTAAATATAGCTCGTTAACGCTTCTATGAATGGTCTAACTCACATTTCCTCTTCTCGCGAACAATGCCATCCAAAATGGGAATCGTGGTGAAGCCCTGGATCTCACATCACTACGCCAAAAGCTTCTGATGCTCTCTAATTTAGTCAGCCAAAGACAAGGATCATGTCAGGCCGGCCGAGGCTACAACCAAAAGGAATTTTCTCACCGCTACCTCACCTGCTTTCTCCTCAAAGACAGGTGATGCCATGCGACCAATGTCAAGAGTTGACTCAAGTCGAAAGCAGATGAGAGAGGGAACCTGAGGTCGATAACAAGGAGTCAGGACGCTTCCTAAGCAGACACAAAGTAAGTTATGATTCTCCAATCGCGGCCATAAAAATACAGTTTCCCATGTTTAATGGAGTTGATCCTTTAGGTTGGTTGGCAAGAGCAAAACAGTATTTCCATATTCACAACACTTCTGAGACATTGAAACTCCAAATGGCCTTGATTATAAGGAACAAATTCTCCACCGGGCTCATGGCGAGTGGATCGAATCGAATCGATTGGGACTCAATTTCATAATTGCTCCACCGCTACGCCGGGGAGATAAGTGAAAATTCATACAAGTTTTGTGGCCGCCAACAATCTAGGTCCATTGGTCGAATACATTCGAGAATTTGCACTTTAGGCAACGCAACCGCGGGCTTAACCCGATGAGCTCCGACAGGTTATTCCTCAATGGCTTGCATGAAGACATTCGAGTCCAAATCTTTTAGAAAGATGCGATCGACATTTTCGAGACCATAGATTTCGCGTGAGAGGTAGAACACAAGCTCTTAGTCGAAAAAGGGAGCCACCGCTGGGGTGGGCGTCAGGATCGCCAAACTACCGGCGTTTACGATACGCGACAATTATCGAACCCCACGCCTCCCCAAGCCGGGATCATGACCATCTCACTAAGCCAAACCTAGCGCTTATTAGGCTTCAACTCTAAATCACTAGCTGCAATTGGCCATCACCTCCACTCCCGTGTCGCCACACCAACCCCCACCCAACTCTTCGAGTCAAGGTGATGCCTAAACAAAGGCATGGGCTATATAGATGCGCTTCAAACGCACCTAGTGCTTTTCAAAGAAATCTTAGAAGATCAGGCAAGAATCGCATACGAAAAAGCGAACTCATTTAATCGTAATGGCAATCCAAAGATGGGCGGCCATATTTAATCGGGAGACGTTTCTCGCTAGAACTGATCAACACAAATTAAAGCACTACCCATCAACTAATTTGTTAAGAGAGAAGGACCTTTGTTCCTCATTAATTTACAAAGGAGGTAACATACATATTTATATTTCTCCCAAAGTATTAGGCAAAAATAAAATAAGTTGTAGCCTAATTGCACGACTAAAGAGAGAAGGAAAAGAACTTAAATGGAATAAAGAGGACTAAACCCAACACCCTCAAGCTAAAGCATATAGACTGCACACCAAGCTGTTTCTACTTCTTCTTCCTTGTTCTTCTTTGTTTACTTCTCTTAAGGCCGAGGGGGTCAGAACAAACACGGCCCTAATTTTTTTTTTTTTAAATGGATTTACCAAAACGAAGATCATTTTAGGGGTTTGATGCCTAGACCAAAACAACGTCGTTCGTTTGATTTAAAGTCACTTACTGAACAACACTGTTGTCCTAGACACCAAACAACGCCGTTTTGATTAGTTCTTTAACGATAAAAAAAAAAAGCTTCTAATGGCTAAACAATGTCGTTGTCTCAGAAGGCCAAACGACGTCGCTTTGGACCCGTGACTCCGCATTTCACACACCTCCAAGAACTCCACTCTATTATTCCTTTTCAACCAAAATATAAACCCTAGCCTCCCAACCTCAATATCAAATCCACATGTATTATAAGAAAATCGTAGAAAGCAATAATACCAATAAATTGCTATAAAAATTATCTAAAAATAGAAACCTTTAACCTTCAAAAATTTATATGTTTATAATGATTCGATTGAAATCAGAGATGATATTTGATAACAAATATTGTTATTTTATATATATTTGAGAAACATATATAAAATATAAGGGTGCGATGCGCCTAGATACGCGCCTGCGCCTTAAGGTCTAAGAGCCTGTTTCTATGACAACTATGGTTTTCCTAAGACGGTCAAGGAGGCTTGTTTAGCCGAAGGGGCCTCAGGCGTGCAAGGAAGATTATTTGGAACTCTATACATTTATGTATTTTTTGGACTATTTGGAAGGAGCAAAACCGCATAGCTTTTAAGAAAGGGAAATTAGCTGTACATAGACTAAAGTATTCTTTTGTCTATAATCTATGGAGTTGGAATAGATCATACTTAAGGGAAGAGGTTTTTTCACAAGTTTTTTGGAGTGGTCGGGCTTCCTTAAACTGAGGAGCTAAGAGGTTTTTTTTGCTCACCTTCCTTTTGTGCTGTCAGATAATTTCCTGCCGCAGCTTTTCTAATATATATCATTTATTTATCTAAAAATCTCAAAGCCAAAAATAAAAAATAGAACCAAAAAAACAAAATAAATAAATAAATAAAAATAAACAAGTTCTCAACTCGGCAGGAACATTTGAGATTCTGGGTTATCAATAAGAGTCAGAGAAAGGTTTCACTTTCAAATGAAGCTCCTTCTTCCTAGTGAATCACTTCTCACGCCTCAAATTACGGCCGTCCATGAATTCATCCACTTCGACTCCCAACATTGAAAATGTTTTCTAAAAAGAATGACCAAGAGAATCCACCCTTCCCTCCCTCCAACAAGCTGACCACTAGTCCACTTTAGCATTCAAGGCAAGCTTATACAGCTAAGAGAAATACTCTTTCAAGGCACACTTGTCCACCCCTCTATATCACAAAATTTTGGTCTGAAGTCATTGCTAAGCAAAATAGAGATTGTAAGTCTGATAAATTTTCTCTTCCATGAATGTGTCCGAAAGCATCCCTCTCTAAAGATGCACTAACCCCTCAACATAATGCTTCTCAAAAAACACATGGCACTCCCTTGATTTTTGATTGCATGTTTTCCATGTCCATCCAATCGTGTTTTCTCTGACTAGCATCTTTCAAGAGTCTTTTCATGATATAAAGAAATTTTCTCTCTTTTTAAAAGCTTGAATTTATCTGCTATAATATAAGAAAAAGTTACACAAAGACACCAATATAATTTGGCTCTTTTCAGGCCAACCATATGTCAAAATACTTGATAATGTAAAATACGGAAGAGAGATTTGGGAAAAGCCTTGATTCCATCACTCACCCATACATATACTCCCAAATTATCTAGTCTTTAGCATCCGTATTACGGTAAACTAACATATTCTAATCTTTAGCATCTATACTACGGTAGATTCCTAGTCTTCTTAGCATCTATACATGGTAACCAATATAACAAAGTACTTGTAATGCATGAGAAACAACAAATGCAACTCTCAAACATCACTATGAATAAGCTCTAAAGCATCGTGAGGCACTAGATGGCTGATGAGGAAAAGGTAGAACTTTACTTTGCCAAGCTCTCATGATGTACAATCAAAAGAAAGATCAATAAAGAATACGCTTTATTCCCCAATAACTGCACTAAACAAAGTACGCATGACATCGAAGCCTGTGGCTCACGCCTGCTACATCTATCGCAACCAACAACATTACATGCAAAATGGAAAGTAAAGGAAAATCCAGGAATAAAAGTGGAAGGAGAAACATGAAGAGGAAAGAGAGTCGTCCCCACTTTTGTGCCCCTTCACCATCTTTTGCTCCGACACACATGTTCCCTGTACAACACAAATCAGAACTAGAGAAATGGATGCTACAATTGTTATCAACCAATCGACCAAACATAAATAAGATTTGGTGGAGAGGTCGTGAGACAAAAACATCGCTATGAAGAGGAGATCACTAAACAAGACCGATAAGCGATACCGCCATCACAATTTCGCATTTTCATCACAATTTCTGATATCGAGCAGGAACAACAAAGATAATGCTATACGGTTAAGAGGTCTAGAGTCAAAATACCATGGCTTGGGAAACTTTATGATTACCCGAGAGCCTAAAAGCAAGAAAAGGTAAAGGATCATCTATCAGACTCATTTCGTGAGGAGTGTGGTCTGCTCGCTTAAGGCCGTAGGAGCGTGAAGAGGAAATAAACTTACGAGGCGTTAGCAATGCAACGTAACTGGGGAGGCAAACGCGGTGCATGATAAGCAGTACCTTGCTTCCTTTCAAGGTGAATGGACAAGCAGATGATATGACCTCGTTTCAAGTATTACGTGAACTTCGACAACCCCAGCAATACGCCAAAAGCTTTGCATAACCAAAGTGACCGGACAGCACGCATGTTCCTACCGTATGTCTCCCCCTGCGGCCGCATAAGCCATGCAATGTGTGCACTAACAAAGAGCCCGATGTTCCATGGCAAATTATAATGATACGCGTTCGTACGAAGAAGTTCATTCAAACAAGCATCCGTGAGATGGACAGATGACGGTTCATCGATTAGAACGCACTTCAAAGTTCCGTCAGAATCTCCATCAAGAATCGGACCATAGTGGCATGCACTTCTCGGACAGCAAAGAGAGCTGCAGTGGGAACATTAGCATAAACAATGTTGCAATAGTCAACCCAAAGAGTTTGAAAACCAGAAAAATATTCCTCAGTAGAGAGACTGCCTTGTGTGAAATTATCCATCTCATACTCCAAATGAAATCGTTTAGTAGAGTTGTCTTGATTGTAAACCGTGTTAAGATAAGTCCACATAGCAAAGAAGAGCTTTATAAGGCCTCAACCGAGAACACAAGGTGAGACTCCAACCAAGCTAAGGAGCCAAGTCATAACCCGAGCATAATGAATTCCCCACTTAGACAAGCCTCAAAGACTCCTCGAGGCGCAGAACACCCATCAATATGACCTCACAATTCTTTTCCTTTGACAAATAATTTAAATTGGAACTCCTAAGCTCGAATAATTTTTACTAATAAACCGACTGGGTGGAATGATTCCAACTTATCCGCGACATGACGGACTAAGAGACAAAGAATATCCCACTGTAAAATCAGAGCTGCACCGTGAGAAAAAACACAATAAACAAACACCACCAAAACAATATATTGCACTCCAAAATTAGAAAAGACATAAACCAGAACGCCGAAATTATAAATCGCCGAAAGTCACAACCGAAAAGGCACCGAAATAAGTGCAAGAACCGAACATCCGCACGACGAGAACAAGAGAACACCAGAATTCACGTTAGGTTCACCAAGATGGAACCCAGAGTGAAACCAAATAAGAGAAACCCACAAAGCCAAGAGAAAAAATTATTCGAACAAACCAAAAATCAAGAACCTGGGCTCTGATACCATGTCAAAATACTAGATAACAGAAAAATACGAAGAGAGATTTAGAAAGCCTTGATTCCCATCACCGCTATACATATAGTCTCCCAAAATTATCTAGTCTTTTAGCATCTATACATGGTAACTAACATGTTCCTAATCTTTAGCATCTATACATGGTGTATTCCTTGGTCTTTAGCATCTATACATGGTAACTAACATATTCTAATCTTATCTATACATGGTAAGATAATATATACAAATTATCAATGAGTCCCAAATTGCATAAACTCCTAAAATTGTATATATGAACACCATACTCCTACACCTCACAGCACAAAAATGCAAACCCAAAATGCTTTCTCCTCCATCCAATGCAGTAACCTAAAACTAACCGTAGAAATGAATCAACTCCGGCTTAAAAAACACATACCAATGAAATTCCACTTATTTCAAACTCTAACAAAAATTCTAAATATCATTGATAGGTACCCAAGCCCACTAAGAGAGCTCAACCCAAAAGATCGACCTGATAGGTGAGAGAACCTCTCAAACTTAAATACCACTCCATAATTTCAGAACCGATGAGATCAGACATCGTTTCACCCTTAAAGTCGACGTCCGCAAATCCGCCACGCCTAGATGTTTTCTACTCACCCTCTCTCGTGCACCGCAGCTCTCACTACGTACCGATTATCAATGAAAGAACCAATGATAGATATCCAAGCTCAATAAGAAAGCCTAACTTAAAAGACCGGCATGATAGGTGGGAAAACCTCTCAAGATTAAGTACCACTCCACAATCTCAGCGAATCAATGTCGACTGCACTAATCACCCAAGTCCTTTTTTCCATTAGTTTTATTTTTAAAATTTGATACCCTGACAAACACATATGTTGTATAATCTCTGATCTTATGAAGAAAAGGAGAGCGAATTACAAATACAATGATGATTAAAGAAAATATAAAGCTGAAATTTCAAAAATACCTGAATAAACAAGCGGTGAAGGCGTTCTTGCTCAGCAGTGCTGAAACTTGGAAAGGCTTTCGAGAATTCCTTGTTTTCCATACACGTAATTTGGGGGGGAAAGAAAGTCAAAGTCAAAGCAAATAACAGAGGGCGGCAGGAACCATTTGTAATGAAGCGTAAGAAAAATGAACAGATTTTGAAAGGTACCTCCTTAGAACAAGTAGTGAGAAGGGAACGCAGAGCCAGCCTGAAGGACTTTGCCAAATTCATTTGTCTCAAACCTGAGGACTGCCTGCCGCCACCCGCTGAAGACGATTTCTCCATTTGTTAAAGGAAATCACTGCCACGATGAAAATGAGATTGATAAACTCAAATCTAGGGTTTGGTTGAAATTCAAAGAAAAATGACGGAAAGGAAGAAATGAACCTGAAATCTTGATGGATGAGAGGCACCAATAGATTATTTTGCCAAAATCAAAGTCTCAAACCCTACTTTCGCGGCAAATTATTTTATTTTGCTTTTTAAATCAAACCCCTGTGCATGATCACGTGACCGCTTCATTAGATATCTAGTCTACTCACGCCTGTCTTGTGTCAAGGCTGCTTTTTTCACTTAACGCCGAACAAGACTTTTTTGGAGCCTTAATGTCGATCAAGACTAATAAAGATTAAGATGTTTGCTTGCTTATAACACAGAAATGAAGAGTGACGACAACGAAACATATTATTTGTGTGTTTCATTCCGCCTCATTTTACATTATATATTTAATTTAATTTTAATCGTTTTAGACTAGTTCAGCTTATTTTCTCAAATCCAATACTAAGTTCGTATTGTTACTCATAGTGAAAAACCTTAGAAAATTAGGAAAGTTTCAAAAATAGAAAATGTTAATAAAATAATAAATTGCCATATGGTTCAGTAAGCTTAGAAATTCTGCATCTCGACAACTAAACCCGACCAAGGCCGTTAAATTGCCCCATTAAATCTGGTAGCTGACCAAAAAAATTTCGCGACTCAGACAAAAATGTAAATTTTTTCGATTAAAGGAGCAGTTACCAAGAACTCCAAGGACGAGATTTTTCGATTTTTAACTTAATTCGAATGGCAATACGAACTATATAATCAAAATAATAATAAGCCTCATTTCGATTATATTTTAAAAATATTTTTTTATTATTTTATTTTTATACTTTAATATAAATAATAATAATTATTATAGTGTTTTTTAATAAATAATTTATAAGGGCTTCATAATATTTTTATTTTTATGAAAAATATTAATTTTAATATAATAAAAATAAAAAGCAAATATAAAAATTAAAATTTAAAATAAAAACAAAAATAAAACGAACGGGTGAGTTTCGAGAATTTTTCTCATCTCCGTCCCGCCCCGTTTAATTTTTAAATGAGATAAGCTGACCGAAAAAATAAATCTGAATGGGGCCTGATGGGACCGCCGTCCCAAACCCTCTCGTTGTCATCCCTGTAGCCAGATATCATAAATTCTTCTTTTATTGACAACGATTAAATTTTTTATTTTTAAGTGAGAGGGGTAATGACTTTTTCGAATGTAAAGTTCAAATATTTTCACTTTTTTTATTCGTAATCCTTTTTTAAAAAAATTCAGCAATGTTTGAAATTTTAACAAACAGCCCACGTCGGGAAGCCATTCGGGCCAAAGATTAAGTCAAAAACAACGCAACCTTAGTCCTGAAACTAATTTTTAACAATAATTAAAAATAGAAAAAATCTATATGAATAATCTCTAGTTTTCACGATCTTTCTTTAAATAGTCACGCATTTCACTAACCAAGAATAATCTCAAGCTTTCTAAGAGGTGCATCCTTAAAATAGTCCTTAGTTTAATGCAATGATGAAAATATTTCCGCTTTGACTCGATATATTCCAGATTTGGATTTGATGATATCGGAGATATATCGGTGGATATTTTTACATGAATATCGATATATCGGAAATTAAACTGTTATGATCAATCCATAACCGTTGGATCAAGTCAGGATTTCAAATATGGCCATTTAAATATATCTCCGATATATCTCGATATATCCCGATATATCTCAGATATTTTACTCGAGATATATCTCCGAATTAAACTAACGCGCGCCGCACACAGCACCATATTCCACGATATATCGGTTCAAAACTCGGAGAGACGGCTGATATATCGCACATCGTCGATATCGTTGTCGAACATCAATGAGCATTCCGATATATCTAGATATATCGACTGATATATCTGATATTTTCATCCACGACTTAAATGTAACCAACTAACAAGTGAAGAATGACCTGTGGTTTCCATATCTAATTGGCTCATAAAAAATTTTTTATTTTAAAAAAAAAGTAAGTCTCGATCCCACTTCCTCTCGCCACATGTCACTATCTACACTAACCCCAAAATTTTATCATTTTTACCCCATTTCTCACCTCCTTCATTCGCCACCTTCAACCCAATCGATCATCCTCTCTGCCTAAGCCTGACAAATAGGTTAATGTGTTACAAACGACTCTCTATCTTCCCTTCCTCATATCTACCTTCTCCAGAGTTGAAAGAATCCGCATTGCTTCTATACATCTCAAACACCATAACCACCCGCCCACTATGCTCCATTGTGTTCACTAACATAGCCAGAGCTGGCATTTTTACCGTCATGCCTAGAGCCATGGAGGCCATGTATGCCATGACCATCCAGTTAGTGGATATGTGAGGAGATATTTGAGGAAGGATGGAAGAGTGGTCTACTTAGTAGAAGCTTTGAATTAGTCAATAAGTGAAGTCACCTTTGTTTAGTTTCTTATTTATTATCTTATAGCCCAAGAATCGGGCATGAAGTGGTAGTGTTAGTAGTTTCTATTTTTTAGAACACCAATTGTTGTTTTTTCTTTTAATTAGGAAGTGGTAGTTACTTTCATTATCCATAAAAACATTACCTACATGAGAGTAGGGAAGAGAAATAAACAATACATTTTCAAAGGTTTTATCTAGCCTCAATTAGATAATTACGTTTCAAATGTCTTATCTAGCCTAAAGTAGATAAGTTTTATAGGTTTTATCTAAGTCTAAAATTGGATAAACCTATCAATGGTATCAAAGCTCGGTATTATGTCCACTAACAAGGAAAAAATCAAAAATTTAGAGGCTAGCTTTGGAGATCTCCAAACCAACTTCAATCAAATGGAAGTAGGAGTTAGTGGCAAACTGTTAAACAATTTTCCTCCGACACTCACTAAAGACTAACTAAAGTCCCCAGTAACGGCGCCAAAAACTTGTTAAGACCAAACTGACCAAGTCATTAGCGCTGCCAACAAAGACTATTTAGTCCCTTACATTGGTGCCAAAAACATTTTGAGACCCAAGATATAAAATATGTTTTCTGCCTTGTATGCAAATTGTTTCATTTGAAAACTAGGTTGGTCTAGATCACTGCAAGTGCAAAGGTCATAACAAGCAATACAAAGGATTTTAAGTCCAAATATCATTCCCACGAGGATCGATTAGAAAAATGAAGATTAACTATCCTCACTACTAAAAATTCTTACCTTTTGAATTTCCTGATTCTTAAGATAGATTTAACTTTTTAAGTAAAAGTAATAAAAGAGTAAACCATAAATGAAATTTCTAAACTACATAATTAGAGAGTGAATATGAACTAAAAAACATATGGAAAGAAAATAGTGCTGGTCATTCTTTGCAAGTTTCAATTAAGATAATGTAATGGAAGTGAACCTTGGAATTGTCCAAGAATAGGATTAAATAGAAATGGATCTCTCCCCTTCCAGTTTATACATTTCACTATTCAAATTACCACATTTATATCTCTAGACAATGGGTCTGAAAAGTTACTTGTAGGATTTGTTTCTCTTTTAAGATCTAACTATTTTTCCTTCTTAGTACTTCATAATCATCTCTTAGGACTGGAAATTGTTTGCTCCCATGGACAAGAAATTGCAAGCACTCTCCTTCATAAAATGTATCTCAACCATCAATTAGATAAAAAATTCTTCTTCCCTTGATTCGATTCTCAACTAACACTAGGTTGCAGTTATTCTCTCAATTGAGGTGAAACCTCTCAGGATTAAGTCACAGACTCAAAGAGTTCTTAACTTACGCCTCGAAAGACACATTCCCTTTTTGTCACCCGGTGAGAGAGCCTGAAAGCAGAGGTTGGGATCATCACTAGTGATATATCATAGATTAACGCTGCCTAGTTAGACGCAGAGGTAATCAGATAATAAGGTTTGGTTTTAGCGTTACACAGAAATTTTAAAGTTGTTTTAAAGAATTTGTGGTGCACTTGCAATAAGGAAAGCCTGGGGTGGGCACATGGAGACTCTATGAGCCTTAAAGGATACACAATATCAAATTTAGAGTCCTAAATTCTCTAGAGTCTTCTATTATCCAGCTCCGACTGTTGCTGCCCTAAATCTACACGCAGGCTCGCAAATTTTAGTATCGCCGAATATTTACTGAATTTTCTAGGCTTATTAAAAGTTTGTGCGAAATCTCTAGTGCCCAGATTTTGTGTGGGTCTGTACCACAAATATTTAAAAGAATACTCACTATATTAAATAAAATTTTTTCTGGTAGAATGATCTTAATGGGGCAATATGTTTATATATGAAAATACACACACACATTACACAAGAATACTAGAAACGAAAATCAAATGAATAAAAGGAAATGGCAGAGAAACTTATATAAGGAGATAAGCAGAGAGAGAGGCGATTTTTAATTTTTTTTTATTCTCTTTGATTTTCGTTTTTTTTTTTTCTAATTATTCTTATTCTCACATATTATTATTATTTCTTAGTTATAATTTATATTGTCCCATCTTATCCATTTCCTACCTTAAAATTTTATTTATCATAATTGGAATATTCTTTAAATATTTGTCATTTTTCTGATTTTTCTAAAATCTCGTTTTCAAAAGTTTCACTTTAAACTCCGGTTTACTAGAAATTGTGAAATATTCGACCTGGGTTCTCAGAATTTAACGAAACTTTCCTGGGTTACTAGATTTCGCGAGACGAACTTAACGGCACAGTCCGTTTCGTCATCCGAGATCTAGAGAATTTTCGAGACTTCCCTGAACTATTTTGGTAATTTATTATTATTATTATCCTTTTAAAATTTCATAAAATTCCATAATTGGAATTCCACCCCAAAACTTTCCTTATCAAGTAGTGCGCTGCACAATTCTTTAAAACAACTTTCAAAAAATTCTATTACAAGACTAAAATACTCGCGAAGCTCCTCGTGCACATACGGCTATTAATGACATACCCGTACACTTTGGGGATTCGTGTTACAAGAATCTCAACAATTCATTAGTTCATATAATATTAGTGTAAAAGTATCCACAAGTTAATGCTCATTATTCTCAAGTAGTCTCATCTTCATACTAGATGGATTCCCGAAATCGTGAATAACACACAAATTCCTCTTGATACCAAACACCGAGATTTAGAGAACTCCAACGTGGAGTAATACCAATATCTAAATTTCTCAACTAAACAACATTAATCCTTGCAAAAAACGTAATCTTAATAAAATATTCTTCCTAAAAAAAGGAGTTTACTCCTTTCAAACTGGATCAAATCACAAATGACTAGTCGATTAAACAAATCTACGACTGTAATCAAAACTCAAAATGAGAGTTCCGTATCAAATTCTAGATTTCATCTAAGTTCAGCAGAAATGAAACCCGATTTACATGAACACCAACACCTACCGATCATCAAGCCTAATCCTAAACAAATATGAATCTAGAAACAACAAAATAAATAAAATAAAATAAATAAAATATATACAATGAGACTTCAACTTTCCAAAAAACACAAACACTGATGAAAGTCGCTGAACCACACTATGTAACGCCCCCCAAAAATACCTTAGAATTTTTATAATAATTTATTATATATATTCCTGGTATTAATCTATCAAATCTGCTTTTAAAAAATGATAAATTGTGAAATGTAAATTAAAATATGAGCATATGACTTAATATTATATGCTAAAATGAGAATTTGAGGAACTCTAAATAAACCCAAGTGAAAAGGGCCAATGTGGAAAAATTAAATGAGTACCTAAATAATTGTTATAAAGAATAAATGTCTAAGTGAATTTATGATAAAAGGATGGTCAAAGTGGAATAATAGGAGACTTAAATGAAAAATGGGTTAAAGGCCAAACAAGGCCTTATGGAAATAAATAATTAAACACCCAAAAGGAGAAAATGAGGAATAAGAATGAGTGTGTAGGCTAAACATGGCCTTACACTTAGTCTGGTTAAAGGCCAAACAAGGCCTTATGGATTTAAGGGATATAAAGACCAAAAATGTGGTCTTAGGGCTCATTATATGAGCAATCCCGCTGGTGGAGGGCGAAGAGAAAAGGAGAAAATCTAGTTTGCAAGGAGGGAGGGTTGCTGGCTTTGCTTCCCATTTCTTGCTCCTACAGACCAAGCAACATACAAGAAGAGATTTGAAGATAAAGGGTAAAGACAACAAATCGACCTAGACCGGTATCGAAAGAGAAAAGGAATCGACACTAATGTCGACTTATTCTTATTTCAAGTATTTTGGTAGTTTACCAAGTAACTATGAAATGAGTGCATGAATGATTATATGAAATGAGTACATGAATGAGTATATGAAATGAGTACGTGAATGTGTATATGAAATGAGTACATGAATGAGTATATGAAATGAGTACGTGAATGTGTATATGAAATGAGTACATAGATTGAGTATATCTTTGAAAAGAGAATACGAAAGTGAATATGGAATTGAAATGTGATATTTGAAAATCGAATGAATGTAATTGATAAATCGACCAGAACGATTCGTCAATTCTCACATCTTGAATTGAATCAATATACGCACGAACTACCACCCGATGCACCACCAGATCCTTCAATAAAGCACCCGAAATCGTCCAATATCCCACTCGCTGACGCACTAATCGGCTATCCGGCCATGATGGCGTATATATCAAGAAATGTCCCACTGGGCGGATGCACTCACCTACATCCTCGCGGGCGCATGGCATTTGCACTGATACCATGTCTGGTGCACCAAACTAGCATCCATCATGATGGAGACCGAATTGTTAAATGTAAGCACACATCGGTCGATAATAAAGGCTGGATTCATCAAACGGAACTGGCTATAAATGTGAATTGAATAGTCAAAAGTGAAGTAACCAACATTGACGAGTGTAAATGGGATTTTTATGTATATGCTTAAATCTCAGAAATTGAATTGTTGCATTGAAAATGGCAGGATATAAAATGAAGTGCAAAGAAAGTATGCGAAAGTGAATAAAGTACGAGTATATGTTGATATAATAGGCATGGCTTAATGTTAAAATGCATGCCAAGTTAAATTGAATATTGTAATAGAATTCAGATAGGAACCACTAAGCATGAAAATGCTTAGCGTATAGTTTTTATCTATGCGTAGGTTTCGAGTAGACAGGAAGGAAGACAAGATCGTGAAGCGCAGAGTCATAAAGAGAGTACGGCGTATAAGTATATACCTCGTCATTTGCATATCATTCCTTTTGAATAAGTGGTATTTTGTAAACAAAAGGGTTAAACTCTAAACCTTCATTTTTATCATTCAAAAGGCATGAATGCCTTTCTCTTTTGTAAATGTATTTTGTTAAATGTTTATAGCTCACTAAATCGCATTTAATTTGTAAATGATTACTGGCTCATTTAAACTCGAAATCGCTTCTCAAGAACGAAATGACATAATAAAATGTTTTCGATAAAGATAGAAATCTAAAAACGTTTGAAAGAAATATGGCCCTGCCTTGATCCACTATCTGTTAGCTGTGGATTCGGTCATGACATTTTTAGAAAAAGAAAATTTAATAACAAGGAAAATAAAGAAATAAACCGAACGCCCGGTTTCGCCAGATCACCATTCTGTCAACGCCCGGTCGCACACTACTCCTCAAAAGCTTCGCTTATAAAGCTCGTGTCTCGGGCCCTAAAAACCGAGGCGAGAATCACGCATCGCGAAAAAGCCCAAAATTTCTTCCCTGCATGCTATCATTACAGGATGTATGATGAAGTCGCCGACATCGAGTTGTTTATGTTTCGTGGTTGTGTTTGACGTCGCGAACATCAAAGAAATTTGTTTAACACTTCTTATTTTCCAATAAGCCGAAGCGCGTCGTGGACGATTCGCTGGCTGGTATGGAGATACATTGTCGTGATATTAATCTGGCGTCACGAAACCGCTATTCTCGTGGTCGCGACATTTACTGCGTCGCGACATTCTCATCGTTACAACATCAATAAATTTGCGCCCTCATTGCTCACACTCAGAATCGATGTCGCGATATCATGGAAATCGATGTCGCCATACTGGTCATTTAAGTCTACTGCGGATCATCTCAAAGTTAATGTCACGGCACATCACAGGATGCCGCAAATATCAGATTCATTGCTCGCCTCTCCCAATGTCTTTGATTGGGTACGTCGCAACATTTATTCTATGTTGCAACATTGGACTAATTTTGCTATTCAGGTTGCTTGGGACCGATGTCGCGACATTAACATGTTGGTCACTTGTTGATGTTGCGACATTGCCTCTATAGGTGATTAGTGCTCAAAAAGTGCAATTTTGAACCTTATATTAGATAGGTTTTGAGTACTTTTTGATCATTAATCATGTCATATATCCCAATTGAAGTGTTCATGTTACCTTTAGTAACACTTATGCCATTCGAGCATGTTTTTGGTTGTTTTGTAGGTATTTATGCACTTCTCAGCTTCAACCACAATGAAATGATCAATCATGAGGTTGGAAGTTTAGTCTCAGCATCAACAAGCCCAAAAATCAATGGAAAAACAAAGGAAAAGTGGAGGAAATGAGATGCAGTTGAAGACAGGACGAGAGGCATGCAGGAACAGCAAAACAGGAATTTTAGCAACTGTCGCAACCACACCGCAATCCCAGCGAACTTCAGAACCGAGCCGAGAAACTGTCGCAATCTCAAGACAAATTGCGTAAATTCGCTAGCCAACTTGCACCGTGCATTTGCGAATTCGCTTCACTGGCTACCGTTAGCTTAGCTAAATTCCCCGCTTAGCTAGCGAAATTTCAATGATTGCCAACCCGCTGAAGCTTCCTACAATTTCGCTAAGCCATTGCCACCCGCTTAACCCTGCCAAATTCGCTAATTAGCGAAATTCCTCACCTCTAAATAACTCAGGCTCACATCCTCCGTACCAATGCAACCGCCTTCCAAACTTGGTTTATTACCCAATTGTCCTATAACTTAGCCTAGTTATTAGGGTTTTTGGTAGTTTCATACTTTGAGGAGGCTTATAAATACCTCATGTCTCAGAATGTTACAGAGGATAGAAGGTGAATACAAGTTTTTTACGATTTGTGTTATTTTTTAATGCTTTTAACAAAGTTTTTTGTGTCTTGCTTTATTTCTTTCTCTCTTCTCTCTTCTTTCTCTCCTCGCTGGCTAAACACACCTCTTGAGGATGACAACTCAAGAGATGCTTCGCTGCCTCCTTCTTTGGAAGATGATGAAGCTAGCTTATAAGCATATGCATGTCATTCCCTTGTATTAAAAAGCTACGTAGTGTATTTATGGCTCTTATTCTCAAAACTTAGTCGCATAACATGGATGTTATTGATTTGGCCAATACTTCATGCTTTAGGACTTGTTCTTTAGATGGTTTTACGAGCCTCGAGATAATATTTACATGTTAGTGGTTCTTCTCAACAGGTTAAATAACATTTAATGCTATTATTTCAAATAATACTTCCATGTTTCTTTAGATGCAAAGGTTCTAGTGAGAGATAATCACATGTGTTCTTTAGATGGTATTTACGAGCCTCCGAAATGATAATTGAATGTTGTGGTTTTAAACTAAAAGGGGTCATAACTCCGCATGCCATCTCGTTTTTTAACTCAAATAGAGATGTTTCCATGTGAGGTTTGGGCAGTTAACATAGATCCCGCTATGCCATGGACTATATGTTGTACGTCATAACGCGAGGATAAAACCCGAGGACACTTGTTCGCCTCTAATCGCCAAGTTAGTAACCTAAATCTTCAAAGTTAACTTTTTTCCACACTTTAACCTTCACTACAATTTTCAGTTTTCAAACCATTCCCACTGTTTTTGAAACACAATTCCAAAGAGTCCAAGTAGAAAGCCTTACCTTCGTGCACTTATGCAAACCATTTCTAGGATGAAAACCCATCCCGTGTTCGACTTAGACTAATTATATCAAGAAGAGTTTGACTACTAATAAAGAGGAGGAACTTAGGTATATAAATATTATTGATTCAACTCAGCCTACTGTGGCACGAATCAGTAGGTTTGGTCCATTAAGCTGATGTTGTGACATTTCTTTTCTAATGTCGCGACATTGGATTTGGTTGCTTTGAAGTCCTCTGTTAGTGTCTTTAGTTGATGTCGCGACATTTATTCTATGTCACGACATTTGACTTGTCTCAACACTCAGGTGACCTTGATTGAATATCGCGGATATCAATGTGACGGTCTCCAATATTCGCTTTCACAATGTCACTACATTATATTGATGTTAAGCACATTTAAATAGTGCAATTCTTCCCTTCCTCAACTTATGTCACAACCATGTTGCTATGATGTCGCGACATTGGATGACAGACATAATTTGTCTGCTAGAGTTGTTTGTGATGTCACGACATCGCGATCATCGCTTTCCTTCTCTAGATGATGTCGCTGACATTGAAATTCTGTCGGCAATGTTGCGACATTGGCCCTTTCCTTGCACCATGCTGATTTTTACTTACTTTTCTATTGAATTCTGCTTATTTCCTTTAAGTTTCAGCAAAACAACAAATTTGGGTGAAAGTTCCATAATTTTGCATAAAACTGAACTTTTAAACAAAAAATATTCTTGAAAAATGGACTTAAAAAGAGATGAGTTTTAGACTCATCACAAACTCCGAAAAATTATTGTTGTTATTAGCCGAATGTCCGACATTCTGATCACAAGGTATGAGGCTTCCTCTAGCAGCCCCAATGCACAGGTTGCACAATCATCAAATGGCAAACTTTGGATCAACCTAAGGGAAGGTGACCGGTGTTCACTTCTAAAATGGTAAAGCTTGACTCTCAAGGTATTTTGGAGATGACCCAACAAAGTGGTTACACGAGTAGATCAATTATTCGAATACCAAGGTACTACATAAACACATAAAGTATCTTTGTCATCCTTTCATTTGGAAGGCGAGGCCAACCAATGGTGGCAATGGTTACGTCGAGCATATCATGAGGAAGAGAAAGTGGTCACTTGGGGTATTTTTGTCGAAGAATTGTGGTCTCATTTTGGTCCCATTGATTGTGAGGACTTTGATGAAGCATTAAAAAATTGAGCAAAAAGGCTCCCAAGGAGATTATCAAAAAGAGTTTGAGAGGTTGGGCAACAAGGTTCATGGATGGACCCAAAAAGATCTTGTGGGTACATTTATGGGGGCATTGGAACTAGAGATTGCATAAGGAATAAGGATATTTAAGCCAAAAACATCAAGGAGGCTATTGTTTGCCTTTTTTCTATATAGACTAAACTTCTCAAATGTACATAGTTACAAGAACCTTACACTTCTTCTCAGACCACTTCCATGTCACTGATAAACTTCGCTTAATTAAATAAACTGCCTTGATGTTTAGGATTTTAAAATTGGGTTTAGTCTATGACACTGCAAGTGCACAGGTCATACAAGTAGTAAAATCTGAATGTAAGTCCAGGTATCATTCCCACAGAGATTGTCATGAATTAAAGATCAAGTACCCCAACTACTAAAGTTCTATGCTATTTGGACTAAAAGAATTTGATAATAAAATTCTATCTACTAGATAATAAATCTAGGATCGTTAACTAAAACTAGAAATTGGATGTATCACTAAATAAACTACAAAATTAAGAACTAACATCGGATCTAATCTTATTCCATGTTAGAAACGAAAAACCATCGCGTTGAATTATAATGAAACAGTCAATTCATGCATGAAAGTACATCGCTTCATTGTATCGATGGATCCGATGGTCCAAGATTGCCTAAATGTTGCAGTTGGATTCCTCCACACTCACTGGTTAGAAACTCTTGCTTCTCTCGAAATCAAGTTCTACCCAGTTACTTGTATTTCTGCTTTTCTTGCAAGATTTGGGTATTTTTCTTTCTCAATACTTCACACCCATTTCTTGATGACTACAGATCTTTTGCTTTCCTTCTCAAGATTTTAGCAAAAGTTCTACAACTTAACTGGTGGCTCATCCTTCAGATCTATTGGTTCGTCATTTCCCTTGATTAGATCTAAGCTAACACGGGCTGGGGAACTTCCCTTAGACATGAACTCTCGATTATTTATATTGTTAAATACCCTCCAACTTCAATTACGAGCGAACGGGATTTATCAAATTAACTTTGTGAGCCTGCAGAGTTCATCACTGCGAGTCTAACATACCCGTAAAAGAATGCTCTCACTCGTGAATCTCCGTCAGATCACGCAGAGGGCATCCTGGAAATCAGAGTAAGATACATTCCCTCAAAATGGTATTCGGGACTACCATTGGGAACTTATCGATTCAAAAACAACACCAAGCAAGTAAATCACTACTCAAATAACGTTTCCGATTTTTGCGTAAAAGACTGTGAATTCAACTATAATTCAAATCAACAGAATCGAGATTCCAATTATCGCATTACGACAAAGAAATGGAGCACCGATCACGCATAACCACTACAACCGTAATGAAACCGAGAAAATGAACTCCGCAAATTGCCTAGATTTCATAAATTTCAAAGAATTTTAAGAAGAAAATAACATAAATAAAATTTCAGCTCTAATCGTTTCTGCACAGTTAGCAGAAGTAGATGCAGAAAAGAATTAAAAATAAAAAAATAAAAAATAAAGAAAATTCTACTCTAAACTATACACTGAGTTCCTCTTCGTTCCCCTTTTCTGGGTAAGGAAGACAGAAGCTACTTTACTATTCTAACACTGTCTATTTATATTGTCAAAAGAATCACGAATCCCCAAAATCTCAAAGTGGAATTCTAAAAGAAAGCCTAGTTTATCGCTCTAGTCGCGACCGGATTTCCTTTGTTTGCTCTTTGTTCAATTGCGGACCTTGTTACTTCAAGGCGTACTCGTGACATTCCTCGCGTTTATTTCACCAATGGTCGCGATATCGCTCGGTCGCCACTCGGTCGGGCTCGCCGCTTTCTCAAGATGATGTCGCGACCATGGTTTCACGCCGCGACCTTATCATTCTTCCCTTCGCGATTCTGAGTCACAAATTTACCAGTCGCACCTCTTTCCTTGTCATACTGCACGCCGAGACTCGGGCTTAGTCGCAGACTTTCGATGTTCATTTCCTTCCGTCAACCTCAATTCTTTTGTTGTAACCACTTTCTCCTTCTAACCTTTATTCTGTGTCGCTAATTTCAAGGTGATGTCGCTTAATTTCATGTTGCTCTTTTTTCCGTCGCGATAGTCCCAATTGCTCAAAATTAGCTATGCACTGATTTCTTTCTCTGCTTCGCTGCCGTGTCGCGACCAATGAGTGGTCTACATCGCTTGTGATCGTTGGTTAATAAATGGTAGCAACTTTAGTTTTCGCAAGTGACTTCGTTGCTTCGGCTTCGTAAAGGCGACTTTCTTGTGTTCTTAAACTCTTAATACTTCAATCTTTCTATCAAGACTCCGCCTCTCGTTAAGGCCGCTTAACGTTAACGATGTGTCGCGACCTCAAATGGAGCCTCCTTTAATTAAAAACTAGTTGCAACTTCATTTACTTATGCAGACTTCTCAGGCTTCATTGATCGATCCACGTCAGCGACTTCGTATCGACATCGCGATCTCGCTATATTCAATCGACGTCATGACTTCGCTTATATTCAATCATGCCGCGACATCAAAGTGGTGTCGCCACCAATATTCTACCCCGAATAATCTTTAGTCTCAACCACACTTTCTTTGTCGCAATCCTCTTCACGGTCGCCTTGTCATTATGGCTCCAAGCTCAACTTAAAGTCACGACTCGGGCCGCTTAAGGTCTTCTATTCTTCCCCAAAATTGATCTTGGTGGATGTCGACTCTTGGAAATGATCAATAAATAAGCTTCCTCTGTCATGATCTCGATTTTCGCGACTCCGATTTTTCAACTGCGATTTCATCAAGCAGGAATGATCTCTTTCGGGTTTTGTCGGATTTTAGCTCATGTCAGATTTCTTCCAAGAAATTAAATTGGAGTAAAATATCTAAGATTTCTCGCATACAAATCAACATTTATCTCTCAGAATATGCTCAAAAAACGGATTAAATATCGGGGATGAGCTTTGGACTCATCAAATTCCCTTAAACTTAAAATCTTGCTTGTCCCCAAGCAAAGAAAAGAAAGAATTGTTTGTCCTCAAACAATTTAGCTTAAATTTTTAAGGACATTTTTTTTATTCATTGTCTTACTTCCATTCCACCTTCTAACTTGAAAATGGGAGATAGCGCATCATTTTAAATTATTTCGATTCCGTAAAAGGAATGGTCTCTTACTTCTATCACAAATTTCTTGATGAAATAATGTATGTAAAACAACTTTATTCAACCGCTCTTTGTTCTTAGTGTGTGTGCAGGTCTTCAATCATTTTCATCTTCATGTTGAAATTAGTTAATCTTCCGGGAGTCTCTCGGGATCGTTGGTCAAAGTCCCATGTGCTTGTTTTTCATTTATCTCCACTAATGTAGGTGAACAACCTTCAAGATCAATGTGAGGTATTTCAGTTTCACAGAATGTTGGGCTTAGGGGTAATTAGGTAGATAATGGGAAAATTTAAGTTGCAAATCACCAGTTTCACCTTTCTTTGTACTTATCGCTTCTCAAATTTTCACCCTTTTCTTCTTTTGGTACTTGTCGATTCTCTCAATCTCGCCTGATTCATCTTTTGAATTCTTATGGAATTTTTGATTTACTTGCACTTTATTCACAAAGCCGCTTCCTGTTTCCAGAACTCTTTGCTTCTGCTTTTTCTAAGGTCAGAAGAGGCAATGTTTTGGCCTCTTAGGCTTTCTATCAATTCTTAGAGAACTTTCACAAGAACTCCCATACCAAATGGGTATTAGGGTACTAAGAAGTGTTAAAACACCTTACGAGCTTAATTGCTCAAGGAAATAGTCACAAGACAAAACTTATTCCCTTTTTTCATTAATTTTATGCTTTACTTTTCTCCTACCTTGTAATATTTGGGAAATATTTTTCCCCAAACTCGCTTTTATTCCTTTATGTAGATCTTTGCGATCGGAAACCGGATAATTTTGCCTCACGTAGGATTGGTTGCAAGGAAGGGAATTCGTGTTTTCGCTGTCGCTTTATTGAAGAAATAAGGTTTGCTCGGCTCAAATCATGGAACTAGCGTATGCTTTAGCATATATCGAGGGTAGGCTTCAAAGCTCAACCGGCCAAGGATGGCCTCTATCACTTGTGGGTCGCTTTTACCTAAGATTTCGCCTCAATAATAATCTAACAAGTTCTAGGACCATGACTTAATCATGAATTTCCTAAGATGTTCCTTTAATTCTCTCAAAGCTTCATGAGTTTGTCATCAAGTATTGTTTCCAAAGACTGTGACTTATTCACCTGCTTATTTACACTATTTCAACCGTTATTTGTTCTTTCCAAGAATATCCATTTTTCCAATTTTTGCAATCTTAAACTGGATTTTAAACATTCAGTCGCAACCCTAATTCCACTTTATTAGCCTATGCTCTTATTTTTCCCGTGATCTTTGTTTCGGGAGAGAACAGTTGGTCGCAGATTCTGCATGCAAGAGTTTGAACATCTCAAAGATACTAACAAGTAATGACTCAAACCCACAATTCATCCAGTCATATTTATCCCAAAAAACATCTAATTATTCACAATCAAATTTTTTTTATTCAACAATGGAAACACAATCCAACAAGTAAAGAGAATAACTATCAAATGAAAATTCAATAAAACACAGGACAATTTGAATGAACAAACTGGATTTCTATTAAAATTTTGGGAATATATAGATTGAGAACATGCTAGGAAAATTTTTAGGTTCCTTTTCTTCTTTTGTAAGCTTTTGGAGGTATAATGTCAGGAGGTTCCACATCAAAACTGGCCATGCTGGGATCAAACTTAGGAAATTTCATCTCGTATTTTTGTCTCGAACGCAGGGGGAATTTCTTCGCTTCAGATATATTTCACTGCTTAGTCAGACCCACTAATGAGTGTGCCTTCGCTTCTTTCCCCACCTGATTAATTTCCGTCTTTCTAATTCAAAATACATTCTATCAGCTTTGATAGTTCTTGATTGATCAAGTCCAAACTTTCCAACCGCATTTTTCTTCTATATTCATCATTGCATGCCTGTTTTCCATCATCTTTCAGGCCCTCCGAACCTCCGTACCTTGGTCCCGCTTTCTCCAAGTGCCACCAATGCCTCTTTCCAATATTATTAACTTTGCTATCCCTAACCAAACCTTAGGCTCGAATCTCAATTTTCATGATTTCAACAACCTGTATGCCATCCTGTACCAGACACCAACAACCCATCATCAGTCTACTCATCCTCATCTCTCTCATCATCTTCTTCCCCCACTCTTTCCATTGCCACTAAGGAGGTCCCATGAGGCGGAGCTTCTGAGATCCATTATTGCTCAAGGGAAATCATCTCATGTTCATCAAATTGAATCTCAGAAGTTTGAAAAATCGATCAAGGAGCAGTGGTAGGGAGTAGTTCCTTGGAGGTGGCGGCAAGAAATCATATACTTAAGCTGTTGGAAAGTGGACGCCATAGGCCAAGTCTAAGCTGCCCAAGAAGTGCTCTTGTAGGTGGATGACAAGCAAGCGCATCGCTGCTCCTCTAGGCCTAAGCAGGGACTGATCGGTGGGCTGGAAGGTGGAAGGCTGAGGAGAAGGAGAGAGAGAGAAAGAGAGAGGGCTGTGGATCAAAGTGATATTTAAAAATAAAAAATTCTTAAGTGGTTAATTAGATAATGACAATCGACGAGAGTATAGGAGAAAGATCTGTAGGATTATTTTAATCAAGTGTAGTCGATCACCACTGTGGACTAATATGGAAAGCACCCCCTAAACTTGGGATTATTCACATTAATAAAAAAGTGAGACTATTTAAAGAAAACCGATGAAACTAGGATTATTCTATCAAATTTTTCTTAAAATATGAGAGAATGCATGTTAATGACTTTCTTACAATAAAAAATTAATTCTTATATCGGGAAATATATGTTTTGATGTATTAATTTTAAATTATTTGAAAAAAATAAGTAACAAATAAGCTAAAATCAATGGAAAGCAAATGAGAAATAATTTCTAATATGTGCAACACGTGTGGTAACAATTCCTAAGGAACAAACTAGGTATCCCACATTCATCAACAAGCTACATATAAAAATGACGTCATTCATTTTTCAACCATTTATTAAATGAATCAGCAAAATTAGTCATCATTTTGTCCTATCTTTTTTTCAAGAATTTTGACATACCCCAATATGCAAGTGCATTTCCTTAACCCATGTGGCAAAAACATCATTGTACTTTCATAGATCAGCCATGTTCACATTGTGATATTCCTTCCTCCTGGCATTTGTAATACTTGTTCAAATGCACTTCTCTTATCCTTGGTCCTTCTTGCGTTATGCCTATTAAGAATATATTAAAGTTATCCTTCGCGTTAATAAATAAATGTATGATTTTCAGGTCCAAATATTTCGAGAGCATTACTTACAACAAAATGTTTGTCAAAGATAATCACTACTTTTTTTTTTAATCTTCAACAACCTTCTTCAAAATTTCTAGAAACTATGATCAATCTTAATAATTTTCTAAGCTTGAAACATCAAATGCTTATGGGAACATGGAATTAGCATCACATTTGGTGGTTGAGAATAAGTCAACTCCTTAAGGGCTACTCATGTGGGATGAATCAATAGCTATTATTGGTCGACACTCCATTGCAAACCCTTAGATAAATATTGCATGGGCAATGAAGAGTTGCTCAAAATGTCCATCACTTGAATATGTTAACTCAACAATAGTTCCTACATTAGTTTGGACAATTCTCTCACACATCTTAGACAACAACTTATAGTAATTTTTGGGAATCCCATAGATTCATTCCTTTGCATTTTCCTTCAAATTCCATGTTTGACTATAAAACAATCTCACCCCATGTTGTCTTGTAAAGTCTTTATAAATTTGGCAAGGTTGATAATTTAGAGTAGAAATGTATTGCTTCATCAATCACTATATATAGATGCCCAATTCACTCTTGTCAAAGGTAGGGATGAGATAACATCATCCAAATTATGGTTATGAGAATTCTTCAATGTATGAAATTGAATAATGTTTTACTAAACCGATTACATAGCATGTGATTTTTTTTGGGCATTTGTCAGTAGTGCAAGCTATAGTCATGTGCTTCATACTATTTATCTTTAAAGTACTTAAGAATCTCCAAACTAATAACATCAAATGCATAACATTGCGAAACTCAGAAGCATTTGGAAAGGTTTGTCCGCTACCCACAATTGCAATTACAAACTGTCTTGACTGAAGGTCAATTGGATGTGATTCAACATATTTTTGTGAGAACTCCATTAACTTAATTCCCAACAAGTTAGTAGGAATGACCATTTCACTTTGTTGTGTTAGGATCAACATGTGAGGAAACAACAAATTTGATGCAACTAGTAGGTTATTCCTGTAACACCCTGAAATACACCCTAGTCATTTTTAAACATAATTAGGGTATATTATAAAGGCATAATTTTTTAGTAATTATTATTTTACAAGGGAGAAAATTTTGAAACCCTAATTTGTACAAGATACAAGTGGTAAAAGTGGGATTTATTTTCAAAACAGATATAAAAGCCATAAGATAATAAGATATATGCTAAAGTGGAATAATGGGACGCCAGTGCGAATAGAAGGAAATTAGAGGACCAAAGTGCAATAAAAGGAAAATTAGAAATCAAAAGGGGATGAGACCAAGTTGGTCTCTCAATTTGGAGAGAACAAAACGTAGAGTGAAGAAGAGAGGAGAAGAGAAGAAGAAGAGGGTGCCAAGAGAAGAAAGGTTTGGAAACTATGCTTTGTACGCAAACCAAGCCATGGACGGCCATGACTTCAGATGGATAAATATGGATTTTTGGACCTTTGTATGGTTATTTGTTTGTTCCATTTCTAGGGTTTAGTTAGGAATTCATCCTAACCCTAGATTTTTGAAAGTTGGGTTAGTAAAATCCTAGTCTGTATAAGATGTGTAAGAAAACAAAACCCTAACTTTCCTTTTTGTGATTTTGATCTTGGGGAAAAGCCCTAACTTGGGAAAAAGGGGTTTTTTATTGATTCTAACCCATTATTGGAGTGGTTTAGGTAGGATTCCATGGTGGATTATGAGATACATTAATTTAGAGGAAGTTATTTGAGTTTTTGTGGGTGAAATGACAAAACTGGTCATTTCCGGGCAAAACCTACGATTGGTATCCAGATCAAAGTGGGCTCCATCTACGGACAGAATAAAGCGGTACCTATGACCAAAGGTGCGGTACCGGGTAACACCCATTCACAGAAAAGCATTGGTACTTGTACCGATCAAAGTGGTATTGGTACTGATGCTTCCGGTAGCCCTGATTTTTGTACCCTTGCGTTGTTAAGCCCTAGATTCATACACCAATAAGATAGAATCTAATAAATGACTACACCTGGGGTCTGAAGTATAAGAAGAAAATTATGAAAAACACACCGTACCTATCCACGAGGCAAAGCGAATTGTTGGAAAACTTAATGCCCCTAAGGATAAGATAGTGTCTCCCGAATGGATATAATTGTAGACCATTTTCAAGAGCAGATATTGAATGACATGACACCTTATTACTACGGGCAAAGTACGATAGTACTTCGATATTCTCCGATTAGTGATTTACACTCTCTCGACCTTACCGCACATTTAATACTTCGTACTTCTGATTATCATGATTTACACTCATTGACCATGTTTCAAAGACATTTTAGTACTTTGGTACTCAATAGTGCGACGACACCTCCTGGCCGCTGCTTCCGACACTCCCGCTTGCGGTTACTAAGACCTCCCAAGATCGCACTATACCTTCGAGTACTTATTGTGCTGTGTCCGACTCATTTCTTATTACTGGTCTAGGTAGTCAAACAATTATATGATAAGAATCTAAATGACAAATATGAGTAAAGCAATGGTCGCTGCTCGCTTCCGAATGTACCTACCGCACATCTATATAAGTAATATAAGTATAAGCTCTCAGTACCCACCTACCTTGCAATGCTATAAGCCTATAGTACCTACGTACCTTTGTACAAGTATAAGTTCTATAACCTCCACTAGAGATCTCGACAAGTATAAGTCCGCTTATAAGGCAAGTATGTGTATGTTTATTATATGAATTCATGAAAAATTATGATATCTCGCATCAGATATCTCACATCAAGTATATGCTTACTCAGAAATGAGTATTAGTGCATGTGTATACGTATAAGTCATATGTTTCCCACTAAGCGTTAAGCTTAGCACGGGTTTTAATTCGTGTAGGTACAGAGGAGGACGTCCATAATCCTTCGCATCTGTTGGGCCAACACACTTGTAAGGGTTCATCACCTGTAGGTTTTTGCGCTCTAATTATGTAAATGTAATGTACAGTTTTTGTATATGTATGTGTAAATGAGACTAAGAACTGTATGTATTGACACTGTAAACACCACTACGGTGGTAGTTTTATTTTGTATCTTTGTATACGATATTTTGATTCAGCTTATAAAGACTTGGGCCTACCAATGTTCGGTAGCAAGTTAAAGAGTCCCAAAAAGATAGTTTTTCGGGAAACACCCCTTATTCGTTTCCAAATTAAGGGTTGGGCTAGCCAATTCCACTAGAAAATAACAAATCAAGCATTAAGTTAGTTACACAACATGCTAACAATTAATATAAAAAATTTAAAAAATTATGGCAAGTAGACGTGTGCAAATGAAGATACATATACGTGATAATACATCTCATTATATCTTAACATTCTCATAAATAATGTATCATCATGTAACAAGATAAGGGATGGTGGATCAAATTAAACTATGAATTCAATTTCCATTAAATTTGGTTGTCTATAATGCCCCACAAACTCTTGATACAAATTCAACATGTGACAGATGTTGATTAATATCAATAGAGATGGTGAAACCACTAATGTATTAGACTAATCCATTAGCACCCTTCACCAATTCACCGCCTTCATAAATATATCAAAATATTTCATCATTCATTATTGTTTTCAGGTTACAAGTTCAATTTTGTATGTCTGTTTCATGTGTTTTGCATAGTTTTGAAACCATTTAATTATATTAGTCACTCCAACGAAGTGGGAATTAAGGAGGATAAAGATAATTAAGGTTAAGGAGCAAATGTTGTAAGATTTGGTAGGATAGTGTCTAACATTTGCAAAGGTAGTATCCAATGTTCATTAAGTTAGTCCTAAGGTTCACTAAGGTAGTATCTAAGATAAGTATAGGTAGTACCTAGACTTCTTAGAGTCCTTAGGTTAAGTAGGCACCAAATATAAACGTGCTCATCTATATGTTTAAATAAAACGCCTTAGGTTATGTTATGTGTACTTAACGAATTTATGCATGATTACTAAAAACGTGCAACTCACATACCATTTCACATTAATATATATTAGATATTATGACTTCCCCAATGCTTCGTTATTTGAAATGTATCACAAACGATGTATGAATTTAAAAGGATAAAGATATCTAAGGTTAAGGAGTGAATATTGTAAGATTTGGTATGAGAATACTACATGGATTGTATGTTATATGTAGTTCTCATCACAATGATGTTTTTAGTCCTCAGGCTTGAAGTCGCCATAGGTCCCTACATAAGGAATTCTATGTTTTGACATAGTCCAACATCATATGTGATATGGTGGTAATGAATATTGTAGTTGGATATAAAATGAATCTTGTAAAGTGATAATATGAATGAGAATGAATTTGTCCCTCTTTTTGAGAGAGATTTGATAACAGCTCAAAAGGATACATTTTTCATAGTTAAAACCGTTTTCTTAAAACTCTTTTGATGCTAACTTGTTACAATTACCCGACTATGGAAGTTGTGATGTCCTAAACCTCTTACTAATGCTTTTCATGAGTTATGATTTCAGGACCTTGTTAAGATCTTTTATGGCTTTTGGATTGCATGAGGACGAGCAATGAGCAAATATTGAGGTCTTAAGTCTAAGGTTTGAAGCTATAGGTTAAAGTTTGATGAAGATTGAAGCCTTAGAGGTCGATTGGATGAAGAGATGGAGGCAAAATCACACACTTATCAATTTCACTACCCATATAAGGAGGCAGCAAAATTTCACTACCTCACCATGTAGGTAGCGAACATGTAAATCAACAGGGGAAGGTCACTAGATTATTGCTTCCTTATCAAGTAATGTAATTTCATACTTCTCGACAAGGAGGCAACGAATATGTTTAGCCATGCATATTTAACTGACTTATTTCCTATTTCAGTTCCACACGTTCTGAATTAGAATATCTCTAGTCGACTCTTGTAACTTACCTTAAATTTTTAAAGATGTATTGGAAACACTTATATATCGATGACGGATCAAAGACAAACACATGATGAATTTTAGTCGATTTTTACTTTGAATTATTGAATAAAATTTAGCTTTCTTTCTTTCTTCTTCTCTTTACTTTTTCTGTAAGTTTTAGTTAGTTTCATTCATACATGGTTGCAATCCCGCAAGCCATAAGTGAGTAGTCACATTAGTGCCAGGTCTTAGAGAATCCAAGCTTCCCACATGTGAAGCATAAAACTGGGATTAGGGTCGAACTCCAGGAAGGTTTAACTAATGAGAAAGGCGTTCGTGAAGCATAAAGTCTCTGCGCCTCAATGCTGAAAGTGTGACACTCAACTCGTTAGGTGAACCTTGGATGTATTCGACGAAGGAGTTTTTCATCGATATGAAGAACTGCCTTTCTTGATACTTAGCAAGTCCAATGGGTATATTGGTTATTAAGAAGATCCTTCCTCTAGTATGCACGATCGAGATCACTCCTGGGTGATGACTATGAATGAACTAGGGTGAAAGCCTATTTGACTCTCAAATTAGGTAACAAACTCTTCCTTCTCCTAGAAATCAAGCCAAATCATATATCTATTAAGAGAATAAGAAATCCCCCCTCCAAAATCATCACGTGTGTGAGTGCTTGGTGAAACCAAGCCCTGGGACTACTTTTCAAAATCTAATTCACAACCAAAATCAATCAAAGTCTCTAAAAATCTAAACTTTTGCTTAAAAATCCAATCTTTTTCTTAAAGGAAGGAAACCAAGCTCATCCTAGTGAACAGCCCTAAAGCCACTATACCTACAAAGAGCCCTGGCCACACATAGGTAGGATTTAGGTTAATTATAAATTTTGTGATCTTCGAACCTATACCATAACGAACGAATAATATATATCCCTTGACAAGTGAGATTGAAAAATGCATGGTCATGCTTAAATGAATTAATAAGGGTTATTAATGTCATTTGTATTATCAATCTACTTTAAAGCCAAGAAATTGCATTATTGAACTTTACAAGAGTGGGTTCTAATTCATGCATTATTTTCAATCACAAAATATTAAAAGTGACAAAAGGATTACGACATTAACTACGGATTATGTTATGCCAGATTATGAATATCAACATAATTTGGATGGTCATAATGTCTTGCTAGAAACCACTTATAATTTGTGAGCTCTAATGGGCTTTGAGTCCATTACCAAGATTATAAGGACTTACATGATCGCACACTTCAATGGGCTGGAAACCAAGTCTCGACTTAAATTAGTGTTTAATCCCCACGTGATCTGCTCAGGGAGACATTCTTTCTACTGAGAGGCTATTAGGTTTCGTGAGACACAATCCACGTGCTAGCACACATTCGTCTCTCAAGGTTTCTGAGAGGTCTATTCATGTGGATAGCTTGTTGAGGGTGCGAGTGCGTTCACTATACCTTTTAGCTTTGCAAGAAGGTCTTCACACACATACAAGACTGCAAATAATGAATCTTTATCCTGAAAAGGAGGTAATTTTATATTCTAAATCGGGATCGATCAAACTAAGAATTCGATGGGTTTGTTGGATGAAAGTTTTTATTTTTCCACTCCGCGCTTGGTTTGGCAAAGGATGAAACTCCAACAAAGACCTCCTCCATATGCCAAGTACTCTATGGATCTCATTGCTTATGATCCCTCATTCTCATTTCCTTAAGAAAAATACAACGTAACACAAAAAAAAGAGCATAAACAACATTGTCTTTGAACGATTGTTTCCTTCTCCTATTTCCTATGTTCACCACCGCTTGGGAAGCCCATCCCCAACTCACATTGACTTTATTAAGACATTTCTCTTTTTGATCGACTAGACTCCATCCTCTCTATGACGGATTTGAAACACACACACACACACACACACACACACACACACACACACACACACACACACACACACACACATATATATATATATATATATATATATATATATATATAAAGGTGCAAAACTCCTCGTGTTTTACCAACATTCCTACTTATACTCAACATTTTTTAGGTCCAAAGAGGCCCTTATCGTTTATTCCTATAGCCCACTTAAGTCCATGTTGTAACTGATAACGTTAAAGAGGCCAATCAACTTTAAAATGGCTGTTAATTATTGGCCTGGAGTCTACATGGAATCTAAGATCACCATGACACCATGGTACATCAAAACGTTTTTTCCCAATAATTTAATTTTATGAAAGATTGAATGAATATTCAATCGTAATAAATTATTTATGAGATGTAAGAAATTTGGATTTTAGTTTTGAAATTTTATTGATTTACTTTAGGTTTTATCAAAATTAATTGTTTATGTTGGTTTCATTTTTTAAATAACAATTTATGGAAAAAAATTTATACTTAATTTTCTTTAAGAAACAAGAGGAATGAATTGGAAAAAGAAAATATATTAAAATCATGTAGTTAAGGTTTATCAGTACAATCGAAGTTTTGATGATAATAAGATACAATAATATTATTATTTATTCAATTAAGCTAATTGGTAATTTGGTATGGGCATTCCTTTAAGACTATTTGAAGTTTAAACATATAGACGACCTTCTTAAGACCTTTAAAACCTAAGAACTCATCAGAAGATTAATTTGAGAGCTTAAGTCAATTAAAATCTTTCGAGCAATTTCAAAATGATTATCAATGTATTCTAAATTGAATGTATTTTTGCAAATTTCGATGATTTCATATTTTAAAGTAATTCTTTATTTAAATTCTATCAAAAATATATTTAAAAAGATTTATGTGTTGGTATAGAAAGATTTTTGTGGGTTATTGCCCTTGGTCTAATCTCATTTTTGCTAAAATAGTCCAACCAATAAGGCACAAGGAAGCTGAAATAAATAGGGCGACAAAGGTTCTCCTTGCCTTAATCCTCTATTGACCACCATCGAAAAGGAGGTTGAAGAGATACATAGTGCATCCAATTAATCCATTTCTTCCTAAACCCCATTTCTCCATCACTAAAAGGAGGTAGTCCCATTTGAGGTGGTCATAGCTTTCTGGTTTATTCGGCCACAAGAACCCTTCTCCCTACTTTCATAATTGAGTCTATCGTCTTCATTAGCTATAAGGGAAACATCAAGAATTTGTCTTCCTTCTACAAATATGTTCTGTTTGAGGACATAATTTGCTTATCACTTTTCTCGGTCTATTTGCAAGCACATTCACTAATAATTTGTATAAGCTTCCCACCAAGCTAACGAGTTTTCCCTTCTTGAAAAAATTTCTAAATATTTCCAAAACATCACCCTTGTCATCGTTCATATTAGAAAGGGTAGTCCACACTTTCTCTTTAGAAAAGTTACCCTCCAGACTAGTAGCCTCTAAGCTGTCCAAAGTACTAAAATGAATCCCTAAAAGATTAGGGTGCCAAACCTTTGGATCAGTGAGCAAGTTGTGGAAAGCAATGGTAATTCCTTCCTTAATCTCATTCTTCTATGTGAGCCAAACTCCATTAATGTTCATATTTTGTAGAAGTTTCTTCCTTCTTTGGGAGTTGATAATTTTATGAAAAAAGCACGTGTTCCTGTCCTTGTCCTTTAGCCAAATATGTCTTGAGTTTCGGCCCAGGAGTTTCCTCCACCGACGCCCATTTTCTAAAATCATCCCTTGTTGTCTGCCTTTCCTCCATCTTATTACTTATTATTTTGTGATATTGTTTATTATATTAATTTAACATATTGGTTTATAAAATTTATTATCCCCAAATATATGCCTCTTCTTACATGATTAAGAAGAATGGATTTGCCATTTTTTGCACACCATTCTCGGTTTCTTCTAGATGAAAATTTTATTAATAATAGAAATTCATCCTTTTAATTTGAGCTCATAAAGAGAGTCTAACAATGGCTCAATTACAATTCAAATTAGCAAAGTAATAAATTTTTTTAAAGAAAAATGGATGTACTATCAACTTTGGAGATAAAAACCTTTTCTATCTCCTATTTAATACAATACCAAGTTCAAGAAACCATTCTCCTTTACTTTCCTTAATTTGTAAGTGTAGGAATGCTATGCAGCATAATGGTTTCAATGGTCAAGCCTAGCCCGAAACCGAATAGTACTCCCCAATATAATCCATAACTAGTGGTGGCCTTCTCTCCTTTCAAGGACTTATTTCTTATCTCATCCAAAATAAACAACACGCATTCACTTGACTTGTTACCATTCTCACTTAACACATGTCTTGTAGCTTCAAGTTTCTTTTTGTCCAAATTGAGTTTTTCTTCAACGACATCAAGAATTGCAGGTCCCCTTGGGTGAGCAATCCAAAATAATGAGTTCTAATTGCTAATTCCAAGAGGTTCAAAAGCTTTAACCAAACATTTCTCTATGTTATGTGAAATCAAAGGGCATAGTCGGGCTAAAATGCTGGTGAGTCCCATCAAGGTGAAGTTACCCGCAGAATAGCACTTGCTGAATTAGGATGGGCCGTTTGAGTCACAACGAGCCGGGCAGAGTGGTTTTTCGATTCATACATCTGTATCTGATCCAATGATCACAACTGAAAACCCATCACCAACAAGGCTTGACCAACTAAAGAGTCTAATGCTTCTTCAGAAGGTCCACGAAATGTAACGACAGTGATCTCAGATCACACCATAAGAACTCGTGCTCTTGCATTATTTTCTGCAAGATCTTTTGCATTTCTAAGGACTATTCCACCTGCATGACACCTTTGATGATACAACATAACTCTTCTGACTAAAGGATCAAGACCCAATAGACTAGAAATTTTATAATCAGCACCAGGAATTTCTACACATGAGGTTGTACAAAATATAAGGTGGGTGATTCGACTTTGGTCGCTCCCACTTTAAGAGCTTTCGCTTCCTTATCGGGATTGATTAAGGCCCAAAAGTGCTATTTCGAAATCTCTATTCAAGATAGGTTTTGAGTGCTTTTTGCGCACTAATCATATGAATTAAGCCAATTGTCATGTGTATGTCCATTTAGTGCCTAATTTGTTTTCGAGGATTGTTTTGATAGTTTTGCGATCTGGGAACTTCGCTCATGAAGCTTGGTTTTTATCAGCTAACGTGAGAATCCTCGATGATTTCACTCAAGCCGAGGCGATGAAATGTCAAGATGCAAAGTGAAGAATCACAAAATGATGAAGAAACCATGCAGAAGCTAAATGCAGAGGAATGGAGGAATGCAGTAAATTACTATAGACATTTAAAATTTCACTGGATTGCGAAATTCAGGACTATAGCGAAAATTCTCGCAATCCTAGCTAAATTTTCACTGTTAGCGAAATTTCGCTTAGCTCAATAAATTTATCGCTCATAATAAATTTTTCACCGTGGTTTTTGGTATTTTTGATTCCAAAACGACTAATGCTTTTGATAAATTACCATTTTCATTCTCATTGTGAATTTCATATTTTTAGACAATTTTGTCATTTCACACATTGGGGTTGACTATATAAGCCCCTACAACTTTGTAACCCTAACTTTTTCATTTTATGTTTCAAGTAGATTTTTCATTTTAGGTTTTATTTGGCTTCTCTTCTCTCCTCTTTCTCTCATTTTCTAAGCCTGAAACACCCTTTCTGAGGATGACAACTCAAAGGATGTTTGGCTAAGCCCCCTTTCCTTGAAGAGGAGGGTCACTGAGCCGGGAGGCTCGAGGTAAGTTTTCATGCCCTCTCATTTATCACACTGCATTTATGAGAATTTAAGCTCCTTGTATCTCACCCTAGGTTGAAACCTCCTGCATCCACTCTAATGTATTTGACAAGCTTAGTGGTTACAAAGGATGCTTAATCTTAGATCCACCGTTATCCACCTAGTTTCCTATTAGTCGCTAGTCGCTTCTTTCAGGCCATATGCACAATTTGATGAGCTTAAAAGTCATCTATTTTCGGGCCCATTTTTCTCGATTATTTATTCTAAAAAAGGCTGATTTATGCGTGAATATGGAAGACAAACCGGGCCAGCGCCAGGAATTCAAAAGAAAGCGTAAATTGCAAAGAAAAGGAGCGTAATGTGGCCGAGTAGTACTGATAATCAAGGAAGGAAATTGCAAAGATGAGAGGCAAAAGGATTAAAGGATTTGATGTGGTGGGTTTTTACAAAGAATTCGAAATACATACGAGGTTGCGGTAACTACAAAGCTCCAATAAGAAATGAAGCGAATTAAGACAAAATGAAATGGGCGTGAAAGAACTCAAAGTCAAGCACCAGGAATTGATGAAGAAGAAGGCATGATGTCGCGATGTAACAACCAAAGATATGGACAACAGGTCGCGACACCAAAAGAAGTCGCCGATGAAGATAAACAATTGATCAACATTTATGTCGCGACATCTGGGGCGCCGCGACATCAACATCAATGGCGCGACATCAGCTGCATGAAATTAAGGTCGCGACATCATCACTAAAGAGAGAAGGTCGCGGCACGCTAATCGAAAGAAGGTCGCGATAAGACTGTCGGCTATCAACTACAAAGGAAGTCGCGACATCATTCGGGCCGGCCGCGATACCGCTTGTAAGAAGAAGGTCGCGATAACACCCGTTGTCGCGACATCAATTGCAGCGACTCTCGAGGTCGCGGATATCATTAAACGCGAACAACAAGCGTGGTAATGCAGGTCGCGATATCATCAAGAGGTCGCGATATCCGCTGCAAAAGGTTAGAAGGTCACACAATATCGAAGCCGTCGTGGACATCAATTGCAAAGAGGTAAGGTCGCGACGTCAGTAAGCTGTCGCGACATCAGTTCCAAAGAAAAGAGGTCGCGACAAGATCAAGTTGTCGCAACATCACTTCCACCAAAGACATGTCGCGACTAAACAAAGGCTTCACGACAAAAGATCGAGATAACAGAGAGGTCATGACAAAGAATTGATTTCGCGACATCAACAACCAACTCGGGCGCTTAATCGAAGTCCAAAAAGAGGTGCATCGAACAGGGCCCAACTTCGTAACCCCAGGAATATGTAGTCATGCATCAAGGAACGCAGCCTTCTCGCGACTTGAAAGAGAGATATGGCGTCAAGGCTCATGTATTTTAATTTTCTTTTCTTTCTTTTGTTTTTATTTAGATTAGTTCGTATTTTCGCTTTAAATTGATCCTCGAACGCTAGTCAAGTAAAGCGAAATGAATTGCATTTATATTTCTTCAAATTACTGCTCGTTGCTCGAATTCCGCATAAATTTTCGATTTAACTACCAGCTTCCTAATTACAAGTGGTTTCTTGATCACAAGCCAATGTATGGTGTAATAAGTAGTTTAGAAACCCAAATATCTTTCCATTGAAATGACTCTATCGTCGTAAATTATATTTCCTATGTAATTTTATCTATCATGCCAACTTTAGTTTGTAAATCTACTTGCCAGGTTTTGTGTATTTTCGTGGAATTGATCCCATCACGTTGTCGCCTCACCCATAAACTGGATTGTTCTGCTTGATTTCCGGTGAGGCCCTCGAGTGACACAGGAAGGCATTCCCCAGAGTGATGAGCACCCGACGATATGGGAACCGCTATCGTGATTTAATGTTATGTGTGATTAAATCGAGCAAATCCTCTTTCACTTGGAGCACTAGAATGAGTTGAACGATTTATCAATTTAAACATGCAGAGAGTTCGCCTCGATTCGAATGGTGAATTCAATCCCGTGTTAACGGCAAGGATCTAATCAAGGAAAGAATGAGCTGCTCTAATTTTCGAGGAAGAGGAAACCAAAGATAGTAAATCGTGCAATGACTATAATTCTAGAGCTCGTGTTTCATAAAATCTGTGCTGTGGGTATGAAGTATTGGAAAAAGAAAATACCTTAACAAGGCAGCCCAGATAAAGGTAGTTATCTAACCCATCGTCTTTCGAGAGAAACAAAGAAGGTGAGATGATGAACGGTGGTTTTGAGAGATCCAAATTACACTACCATACTCCTTGACTAGTTTCAAACTGCGGGTTCATGAAGCCAAAATTACAGCAGTAACTGCTGAATCATGATTCTGCGCCACAAGAAATATCGAGCTTAAATCAACAAAATTTATATACAATTTGTGTTCCTTTACTACCGCCGTAGTCAAGCTATCGCAAAGATAGCTGGTCTAGTTAATTCGAACACCTGGATGGGTTTTCATCCTAAGAATGATACGCATGAGTGCAAGAAGTCGCAAGGCTTTCATTCGACTTTTGATTTGCTTCAAAAAACAAAGGGAAATAGTTTGAAACCGAGAAATTGTAAAAACCGAAACGGCGGTGTGAAAAGTTAATCAAGACGTAGGTCACTAACTGGTAAGCCAGGCAAACAAGTGTCCCTGCTTTTATCCTCGCTGCTATGACAAGCAACCTTATACCCCCGGTATGCTAACCGATCTATGTTTAACTAGCAAACCACCCTAACAACAACCCTCATTTGAGTCCACACATGTAGCATGCAAATACGGCCCTTTTTTCGCTTTGAAACCCTAGTATTAAATATCATTTTAGGCTCAGAAGACTATCTAATGAACCACAAAGGCATCTAGCAATAAGTATGCACTCAGATCCTAAAGCATGGAGAGTATCACAAATCAACAACATTCAAAGCTATTCAACCCAATTTTGAGGAAGATGAGGATCATAATACGCACTGTGGATCTTCAAAAGACAAGAGGACAACATGCATATGCCCCACTACCAAGCTCAGCTTCCTTCCTCTCCAAAGAAAAGAGGCTTAGCCAAGCATCTCGAGCTGTCATCCTCAAGAGGGGTGTTTGCAGCCTAGAGTAAAGGAAAAGGAGAGAAGAGAGGAAAATAAAACCCTAACTAAAATACGACTTTATTTACAAAAATGAAACTTACAAAATCTTCCCCAAATTATTGTTTCCCAAAATCCTTCTATTATTGATTACAAAAGGAGGGGGGTTTATAGGCCACCTCAATACATGAAAATACTAAAAGCCTGCTAAATTTAGCTAAGCAAAGGACAAGAGAGTAATACACCAAATTTCGAGCCTGCTAGCATTAAATACAAACATGACGAGGCAAGAATTTCATGGACTAAGAGAATTTCAAGTAGGTAGCGAAATCACCACGAGATAAATGAAATAGAGAAAATTTCCTTAAGGCTCGGGGTACTGGCAATAGGCTTAAATTATTAGCTTAGCGAAATTTCAAGCAATTTTAGTGAAATTTTCAGTGAGTAGCGAAATCGATGAAATTTCGCTTAGGAACAAAGGTTTTTAGCGAACCTCGGTGTCTAAATAAAATCCACAATTTTCATTGGACCATAAATTTTCGCTGGAACCTCGCGAAATTTTCGTGAATCCCAGCTGAAATTTTCGTAGCTTAGCGAAAATTCGCCGGCTCGTTGATTTTCACCGCGCTTCCCCGTCTTCTAATGCATCAATTTTTCTCTTCACTTTCGCTTCGCTTCATCGACTATCGGTCGATATCGACACTTGAGTTCAAACTTCATGATTCAATATACATCTCGATATTAAACTTCTAAAGTGTGCAAAAACGCAAAACAGCCAAAATAACCTCTAAACAAGATAAGGGATACTAAGACTCGAACACTCAATTGGCATTAATGATTACGATTAGTGCGCAAAGCACTTAAAACCCATCTAATATAGGGTTCAAAATCGTACTTTTGGGCACTAATCACACCCCCCAACCGAAACGCTAGTCCTTAGCAAAGGCAAAAACAAAAAGGAGATGTGCATGTGGTGATTTTCAAAAGGTTATGATTCAAAAAAAGGTACATGTACATATAAACATTGTCTTAAATGAAAATTTACATCAAAGTTGTAAACCGATATGAAAGAAATCCAATCCATACAAGAACACCCTAGGTCAATCTCGATCCACGATTCTCAACTTGAATTTCCACCGAAGTTTAATAGTTCTTTATATAACCGCATTTACGCCAATAAACGCGAAAAATTTGTCCCTCCCCAATCCCAAGATCGACATGGCCTGTCGTTGAACAACCTAGATAAGGATAGCTACGCACTTTTCTTTATTCAATTACATCAGAGGATGCAATGCTTAAAATTCGACTTCACTAAAGTCCGTGTACAGGTCCACCGATGACTCCCAACCAATTAAGGTTTAGGCATCAAGCCAAAAGGATCATCGATCACTAACTCTAAAGGCTTCACTCCCTGACCAATGACTTCAAAATCACACCTACAAATCGTTGGGACTCTACCTATCCACCCATGTAACGAACACTAACCGATGACTCAACCAATTAAGGCATAGGGCATCAAGCTCAAAGGTTACTTATACACCCTGACCGTAATGTTTCAAGGCAAAACTTCATGACTTTATTTTTCTTTTCTTCTTTCTTTTCTTTCGCTTTTCTTTCTTTTCTTTTCGAAGACAACATCGTCTTCAAGTATGGGTAACATAAACCTATCTTGTATCGCCAACATGCTTAAGGCCTACTACGCAGTTTAAAGGAAGCAAACAAATTCACACTTAATAAATAATCTGGAGTGCGCGTGTAACCTAGCATAAGGGAGAAATTTCAAGTCGAGTACGCTGGAACTTCAACTCGACTAAAAATTATTTCAAGCATGGAATTTGTTCTAACATAAAGGTGATTGAAACAAGGATTCAATCTTCCAACAAAAGCACCAATTGTCCAATTGTAAAGCACCAATCGCTTCAATTGAAAAGAAAACAAATACCCATGGTAAAGGCACACAAAACATGATATGTACAAAAAAGTCGTATATATATAAACCGAATAGCTTTGATATAGCCAAAAATGGCTAGTACATGCATATCAAAGCTAACCATACAAAAAAATACCACCGCTTACTACGGCTAATACATAAGTCCTAATCAAAATTAGTGTGCAAATGGAGCAAAGCCGGTAACTATACAAAATCATAAAGAGACCTAACCACCTCACTAACGTGGTGGTGGTGGGTCCGTCGTCACGCGCCGCACACCAAATAAGTCAAAGGTCATGTAATTCCTCTCTGACAGGATACGAGGTGCCACCTGTGATAGCGTCATGATCTCGTCGCATGCGGTAGCACCTGGTCAACCTCCGATCCCGGGATGCCCGTAGCCGCGAAGGGCAGATAGCATCCATCACACCAGCCATCTCTCGAGTCGCATGACTGCATCCGCGAACGGCGTCGACAGGACGGGTCAGAGACCGCCGCAGCCGCCGACATGTACCGCGGGAGGCAGGGACTGGTGCACATCCGCGAACCGACCGTATCTCGGCTCAGGGCGCATATATCATCCGCATGGTGGTCCCCGCCTCCCGACCGTGACTCCTCCGGTCTCCGTGGGTCGTAGGTGGAAAGATACGCATAGCTCACTACCCGCTCCACCGACATGACCAGGAGCATCGAACCCCGCCTCAATCTCGGCTCAGCTGAAACTATGCTCGAGAACCTGGCAGAGGAGTCTCGGCATCAGTAATGGAATGCTCTCTGCTAGGAATAGGTCCTTCCGATGGACCTTCTCCGACCGCAACAGAGGCCATCACCAGCCGCAGGGACCGAACCAAAATCCCCGAGATCCCAGAAAGCGCCCAAGACGGTACCCCTCCTCCCGCACATACGTCACAGAGGGAATAAGCCTCGCACGGGGCCAGATGGTCGACGCCAAAGATCCGAGGGGCGAGTCGCTTCCGTGAAAATACTGGTCCAAAGAAGGTCTTCCGCCGCTCGAATCCATCTCGCATGAGGTGGTGGGCCCAATCTCAGAATCCTCCTCGTGACGTCGGCTGTGATACGCAGCCAAGAGCCGCCAACATGCCGTCATCCGCGCGATCATCAATATCGACCAAGCTCACGCGGACTAGCTGATCCTTTAGACGTCATCGAGTGGTAGAACTGCAGTACCACTCGTGGGTAGTAATACTGCCTCGGAGTCATGAAAGGCAATAGCGAATACCTCGATCAATCTCATAATTCCCTAAGATTCATGATCCACCACCATCGTGACCATGGGGAAAGGGGTCAGCACTGGCACGACCTCGATGAACCGTCGCGATGGAGTCATTCCCCTGAATGGGGTTCCTACGAACACCGGCCGTCTAATCCTCGAGGCAGCGCCGAGGTGGGATGAAGTCGCTCCGCAGCAGGACGTGGATCAGACTCGCCGTGGCCGAGAGGATGATGACTCGCCTCGTCCGATGCGAAGGCCCGCGAGGGCCCGGGCCCGAACTCTCCTCCGAGGTACCGGTGACGCCGGGCACCAGGTCCCATCCGTGTCCGTAGCGCCTAATCCCCGAGGCTCAAAAATTCGCCTGGGACCGGCGGATGGTACCGGAGTCCGACCGTCGGGCCGGGCCTCGCCGGTGTATCGAATCCACCCGCGCCGAACACGCGGGACCCACCCCGAGTACGAACCATACTGATATCAAAATAAAATACTGGAAAAGGGCTCGACTCATCGAAATGCAATGAGGCTCGTGACTCGAATCGAGGTTTCCTGAGGTGACTGAGACAAAGGGAACATCACGTTCAAGGACTCACCGATCGCGAATCGAACATGGAAATAGCCAAATAAGGCTCAAAGAGACCATATGCTGAGGCGTGGCTCGTATGCCGTATGGAGGCTCAACAGGTTCGATAGAGGGGTGCAAAGGGCTCTAAGCAGAAATGCACGTGCAGAGCGTAGAAGCACGTGGCTCGGCAGTGGTCAGGGCTCGTCACGCTAACGGCTACATAAGGTCATAGCGGTTCACGTGGCGCAAAGTGGATCGGGCTCGAACATCGCATCGGGTGCGCATAAAGGGCAGCTAAGACCGCTACCTGGCCGCGGTGGCGCAACCGGCAAAGGGCGTAGGTAGTGACCACTGCGGGCGGCAAAGGATGGGACTCAGGCTACCGAGAGGCTTCGCTGGGGTGGGAGGGGAAATATGAAGTGACTACTGGCTATCCTCTCCCGTGGTTATATGTAACCACGAGCGTGTACCGAAGGGTCTTCCCGCCACCTTCGCTATTTTAGCGAATTTGGTCAAACCGAGTATTAATTAATTGTGATTTCAAAAAATTTAATTAATTAATAATATATATAAAATAGGAATTATTATTATAAATTTACTATATGTACTGTAATTAAAATTTAAAACACAATTACTATACTATACAAACTAACTTACTAGAAAATGAAAAATGCTAAGTTAAAAATTTTCAAAAATAACCTAAAACTAAACTAAATTAAATCAAATTAAGATGTAGTAAAATTATGGAACCCTGCACTGGTTTTCAAAACACCGAACCAGTTCAATCTCAACATTTACCGGCAAGAGGTCTCTCAACTTGCACTGGTTTGGCCTTGGTTTTGCGTCAAATGTTGATTTGCTCGTGATGGCTTCCTAATTCGAGCAATCGGGTTTGTAGTTGGTGTTGATGGTAAGAATAAACTTTCTTCATCTTTCTTGATCGATCTCTCCTCGCAAATTCTGACACCGTGCTTCAAGATACTCGAATTATTTGAACAATCACCGCTATTTGATTTTTATTTTCTAGCAACTTTTAAGCTTGTTCAAAATGAAAGATGTTCAACTCCATACATATAAGCTACCAAATATGTTGCATGATCTCCATTCCTGGCAATTTATGATTGCATTGGTCAGGCCAAAAATGGTCTTCCAAGATGATCGGGTACATGATCGGGTTCATCGGTAATCGCTCTACACCACAAAAATCTACCGATAGTAGAATTCGTCTATCTTCACTAAGACATCCTCAACTATCCTCTTAGGAGGATCTATCATCGGCCAATGAGAGTGTGTGATGCTGGTAGGTTTAAGTTCACCTAAACCTAATCGCTTGTATAATCGACACGCATGAGGTTCACACTGCTCCTAAATCAATCAATGATTTCTTTATACAATTCCCACCAATATTGGATCGAAATTTCCGTGGGAGACTCGGATCCAGATGATGCGTGAGCTGCTTTGGACAGTGGCACCACATGTTCGTTGAGAAATGCCTTCTTTCCTCAATGCCTAACTCTTCTTGATTGTGCAAAGATCTTTCAAAAATTTCAGACAAGCGCACTTGTTTGATTATGTCCAATAAAGGTATGTTAACCTTCACTTGCCTTAAGACCCCAAATGCCTCGCCACGATGCCTTCTTCTTACCTCTAAGTGCTTGTGGAAATGGAGGTGATATAAGGGTATTTCATTGAATCCTCCTTTAGAGAATATGCTCGTGATCACCCTCTCTCGTCGATTCTTTAATGTGTTTCGCATAGGTCGATCAACCTCTTTTCCACTCCTCAGGGTAATTATAGCCTTAACTTCATCCATTCCTGAATTGTTGGATGACCCCACCTCATGAATTCCCTCGATTTGGAACTGCTTAGATGGAAACCTCCCTTTCTTCAGACTCTAGCAACTTGTTTGGGATTCGTGACTGAATGTAGGTTGTCAATTTTTCGCCAGATTGCCTCGCTTCTCCATCTATTCTCTTTATTCGCGTACTTTCTACAAGATCAATCCTTGTGCCAGCTGGTACATTGATTCCTTTGTTCCTCAACAGCCGCCTACCACCTTACTCAAATTAAATATACTTGCTCCACTGTGAGAAGAGGATGATGGTGGATCAGGAGTGGGTACCAACCGAGGTTTCAACCTGTAAGTACATATAGGCAGTGGGGTTGGGTCTCCATGTTGTTAGGTGATTCTCCAATTGGAATTATTGTAGGTATTACCATACGAGCACGATTGCGGGTTTGTATTGTCTCGCTATTTGCAATATCAAATCCTTCACCCATAGGCCATAGGACATGGTTCTACTGGTGCACAGGATTGAAATTGGTGCAAGTACTAATCGGCGGCAGATTTTCTGGCCACCGTATGCACCTCTCGAGTCTGCCTCAAGCTCCTCCACTTTTCTCGTTGTGGCTGAAATCCTAGCCTCACCCTTACTTTTCCGGGCAAGGCATACATCCCACCCTCAGTTAACCGCGGTCTCATCCTTCAATTCTCTAGGTTAGGCCCCTTGAGGTTTCAGCCATACAGTTCAAAAAATCCATAGCTTCGTCCTGGCTAATACCAAAGTCTCCTCCACACATGGTTTCCAAAGTCGCTCACTACAGAGACATACCACCTCAGAAGTGGTTCACCAACATCCACGTAGGTCCCATAGCGATGTGGGCATGCACTGATGGTTTCCATATAAATCTTTCCCAACACTCCCGCAAAATCTCTCACCATCATGAGCCGCAAAAGTATAAATTTGTCTCTTCACCACTGATGAGCACCGAAGAACTTCTTCAGAATTCCCATCATAATGCCCAATTTCAATGGTTCTAGCCTCAATGAGTTAAGCCATATCTTGGCCTTGTCCTTAGAAAGTCACTGAAATGCTTTTAGCTTCAAATAGGTCCATGTCCATCGACCTTCCTTAAAGGTAGTGACTCTCAAAATCCCTAATATGAGTGTATACTTTTCATTTTCCATACCATGACATGCGTATAGGTACCAAATATGGCCACCTAAGCACATCTTCAACAGAGGAGAAATGACATGGTGATCTGTGGCACTAACTCTGGGGATGCAGGATGTGATCCCTCATGGCCTCATAGGCATTTGGATTCATGGGGTTCTCGTTCTTTGTTGTTCGTATGATCCATGGTATCAGATATGTACACCGACTTCATCGACCGGGTCGGTGCATCGATTCTATGCAAGCCACTCTGATGTGTCTCTATCCCATTGTTGCATAAACACCGGCCACAAAATATAGAGGACAAGAAAGAGCACCAACAAAGCTTACAAAAGGTTAAAATTGGGCTGCCACTAACCACCAGGCAAAAAACAAAGTGCGCTTATCGCAGTGAAAACCGGTGCCTCGTAATCGAGTGACAAAAAGGGGTAAAAGGCTTGGCCTCCACTTCTGTGATGTTGATCATAAGTACACTTCCAACTTACCATTAGTAAGTTTGCACCATCCACCCATTCCGGCCAAGCCATTTGACTGCGCTACGTAGTCGGGAAGCTAAAATCAACAAAATTTATATATACACCTGTTTCACTTCATCGCCGTAGTCGCTACTCAGTGATAAAGGGGTCTAGGTTGAACATCGATGGGTTTTCATCCTAAGAATGATACGATGAGTGCAAGAAGGTAAGGCTTTCTTTGCTCGATTCTTTGATTTGCTTCAAAACAAAGGAAATAGTTTGAAAATCGAGAAATTGTAAAACCGAAAATGAAGTGTGTGAAAAGTTAACTTTGAAGATGAGGTCACTAACTGCAAGTTAGGGCAAACAAGTGTCCTCTCGGTTTTATCCTCGTTATGACAAGCAACCTATGGGCCCCCGGCATAACCTGATCTATGTTTAACTAGCAACCTCACCCAACAACAACTCCTATTTGAGTCCACACATGTAGCAGCATGCAAATATTCTTTTCGCTTTGAAACCCCAAGATTAAATACTTTCAGAGCAGCCAGAAAAGACCATCTGAACGAACCACAAAGGCACTGAAGTACATATGCACCTTATCCTAAAGCATGGAGAGTATCGCTAAACTAACAACATTCAGTTATTCAACCTTAATTGGAAGATGAGACCATAAATACGCATCTGTGTGGACTTTCGCAGATAAGAGACAATGCATACGGCCCACTACCAAGCTTTCAGCTTCCTTTCCAGTTATTAAAAAGATGTTTAATGCATCTTCGAGTTGTCATCCTCAAGAGGGGTATGGTAGCCTAGAAAGTAAAGGAAAGAGAAGAGAGGAAAATAAAACCCTAACTAAAATACGGTAGACTTTATTTACAAAAATGAAAACTTAAAAATTTTCTCCCCAAATTATTGCTTCCCAAAATCCTCTCTATTGATTACAAAAAGGGGAGGTTTATATAGGCCACCAACATGAACCAAGAAAGTTTCACAAATTTGGCTAAGTTAAAGGACAAGAGAGAATACACCAAATTTGGAGTCGTATTAGCATTAAATACAAAAAAACATGATTTATATGCAAGAAATTTCGCTTAGATCAAGAATTTCACTAGGTAGCTTAAACATGCATAGAATAGTAGTACCCTCGCTAAGGCTTATAACATGAGCAGCAATTTCGCCAGTTAGCTAAATTTTTGAGTAGCTTAAATCATGAAATTCCTCGCTAGAATAAGGCTCATTTAAACCCCGTGTCTAGTTTAAATCCACATTAATTTGCTGAACTTCTGCGAAATTTTCGCTAAACCCGCGAAGGCATCCCAAATAAATTTTCGTTGTGCTTAGCCGGTAAAATTGCCGGGTTTGTTCTTCATCGCTTGCCTGTCTTCAACACGCATTCACTTTTCTTCTTCACTTTTGCTCGCAATCGATTCTTTTCGGCTGGTCGATGGCTGACACTCTGAGTTCAAACTTCATGATTCGCCATACATCTCTAGGGATATATTGAACTCAAAGCGTGCAAAAACCTCGTACTAAAAAATAACCTCTAAACTAAGATAAGTGATACCAAGAAGACTTCAACACTTTAATCAGATAATGACATGATTAGTGCAAAGCACTCAAAACTCATCTAATATAGGTTCAAATTAAAATTTTCGGCACTAATCAATTGATGTTTCACAATAGCTTTATTTTCAGTATGCCCTTTGCATAATCTGCTTCAATCTAAATTTGTTATTTATTATTTCAGTATTCAATTCATTTGTTATTAATTCAATTCTTTAGTTTTCATTATTTTAAGGCTTTCCAAAGCCGATTCAAATTGTCTATCATAGTCCAAATAATATAGAGCTTTGAGTATCGTGGTAGTTGATTGAAAATTCTTGAGATCTCTATGGGATCGATATCTTGACTAAAATCCACTTTATTACTTGTTCGACCTGTGCACTGTTAATCATAATCAACATAAAAAAAAAGGAAATGGAATGGTCTATTCTTCGTAGAAACCATTTTATAAGGCATTTGCAAGGAAATATAATCAACAAGTTTCATGGCACTATTGTCAGATTAGATACAATTTTCGCAATAGTGTCATAAAATCATATGTCGTCCAACAAACAAGCTACGCCCTCACGGGGATCAAAAAGAATTTAGTAGATCAATATTCGCATCGAAAGAAGGAAATACTAATTTGGACATTTAAAAGAAAATACAAAATAGTTTTTGCTAAAGGGTTATTTTTAGCCACTAACCTTAACAAGCCATATTGAAATATTTGTTGGCTCGACTAATCCCCATTAATGTGAGTATGTTTTTAATGTGCGGAAAACTTTAATGCATAGTGGAAAAAGAACACCGATCCGATTCCGTACGATATTGAATTAGAGAAAGAGAACACTTAGAAGCTTGAGAAAACTTAAAAGGGTAGAAAACTCATTTGTGGCAAGATGAAAGCAAGACCGCATCAAGGACAAGAATGCTCAAGGCCTCCAATCACCATACAATGGAAGGCTTTTTTGGAGACCTATTATCAGCATTTACTTTGCAATCATGTCTTCTTACAGCTGATGCAAATAACTTTGAACTGGGGCCGGGATACATTACAATGGTTCAACAACAGCTTTACTCGGTCATCCTACGGAAGACCCAAATGAGCACCTGGGAAGGTTTCTCAGGATGGCAAACACAGTGAAGTTGAATGGGGTGAGACCAGAGGTCATAAAATTGGGGGATTATTCCCATTTTTCGCAGATACGCTAGCTCACATGCGAATCTCTACCATATGGTTCCGTTTGATACTGGGAGAGCCAGTTTCATACTCAGATTCTTCCATCACTCACCTCGTAAGGAGTGAGATAATCGTGTTCCAACAGGGGGAAGATATTTATGGTACGGATTCAAAAGGCCAGCCAAAAAGAGCGCCCAATGCACGGATTAGATTCAAAGACATGATGTGATATATATCATGCCCAATGAGCATCAAGGGCATTATTACAAGCTTCATGCCGTGGAGCATTCAAACGTAAGAGGCCGTAAGAGGCAAGATTCGACAGGACTCAAGAATGCAATATGGTCGCATCGAAGCTTTCAAGAGTAATGGCAGCAAGCGAGTCATGGAGTCGAACAAGATGAGCCAGCCTATGGAGGCGGTTAGATGCCATCATGCAGAATGGACAAGCAAGAGAGGAAGATGCACACCGCTTATGAAATAGGAGTACGAAAGGGAACCATTTATAAGTGCCGACACTCCACCGAAGAACTCGTTTTATGATGCCGAGGAGTGTTGTCTTAGTTTCAAGCAGTTAATACCTCTCAAACCAAATCCTAACTCCGCCAAAGACACTATCATCCAAAGAGACTCGAGAAAACCATGACAATTTCATATATGGGAGGGCTCCTCACAAGGCCCACAGTACGGACGTAATCTCAACAGATACGCTTGAACCACCAAGGTTCCTCGCAAAGCAGCCAAAGAAGGAGTGCAAAAAGAGAAACGAGTACCGTAGCCGAGGAGGTGGCTCAATCCATTTGAAGATCAAATGTCGCAATTCATGGGGACAACAAGAAGTTGTTAAACTCCATGAACAAAAGTTTGCGTAATTGGTGTCTCAAATACCACCTCAAATTTTTCGTAAGACCACCAATGCCTCCCTCAAGAACCCGAGACACAATAGGCAACTCGCCCTAAACCCGCAAACCGACATGAAAGATGCCTTTCCCAAGACACGGGTTAGACAACTCTAAAGACTGCATGGCCAAGGTGCAAATAAGTGGGAAAACTTGGAGTGAAAAGACGTAAAAGATGAAAGCAACAAGGGAGATGAAGGCCCGCATAATGAAACACCGAGAAGTGAGTGAAAGAAGGAACAATTGTCGGGAAGGAAGCAAGAAGAAACCTGTAATAACCGCTCAGCCCCATTTCCACGTAGGTCAGAGAAATCAAAGATAAAGGAACGGGGCTTTGCAAGATTTTTGAAACCTTTCAGGTCGGAGATCGCGATGCTCTTCACGGTGCAAACTTCGATGCCACTTTATAATTTTTGAAAGACATACTTAGCAAAAAGAGGAAGATTGTCGTATAAAGACGTGAACTGATCCAACTCAGGTGGCTGTGACTGCTGAGAGACTTACCTAAAAGATACATCCCAGTCAAATTATTCTAATTCATCGAGAGTTTGAAGTTTCGAAAGCCTTTATAATCAAAAAGCCAAAGATTAACTTAACGCCTTATTCTTGCCAAGAAGTTAAGTTTGGGAGCTTACTCCCATCATCACACCCTCCAAACATGATGAGAACTCCAGCAAACCTAAGAATCCATAGAAGATGTGTCGCAGGCGGAAAAAGATTTTTCCAATAATTTAATTACATCGATATAAGATCTGCAGTCCTTCGCTGGAAGGCCATTCTGCAAATCAGAGCAGCCTCAACTGATATGCAAAAAGGAATCACTCTCGTGAGCGGGAGAAGAGGGCAGCCTATCAATTTTAACTGTTTGATAATCAGATTATAGAAAGTAAGATATCGCTTTCTCCAGAGAAGGATATATGTCACACTCCGATTTTAATACATTGCACTCAACCTTCAATCAATGAAGAAGAGATGAATTTCCAAAGATTCTAGCGTTTTAATTCGTGATTACTACACACGCTTTACATTCTACTAAAAGTGATGAGTCTCAACAAATGGGATGAAAAAGGAGACAAAATGAAGAAAGGAATTTCATCAAGAAAGAAGAAGGGCTAGTTTTAAAGGAGTTGCCAAGTCATTAAATATGCCATTTGAACTCGCCAAAGAGTAAACCAAGCATTACTAGACTCAAGTGATGCCGAGGAACAGAGGTTACCGGGAAATTTTAAGGAATCATAAGGAGTCTATAGCTTGTCTATTGAAGTTAAAAGGTATCACCCATCAATATGTGCACAAAATACCGTTGGAAGAAAATGCAAAGCCAACTCACGTTGAACACATCAAAGAGATCCAACTTGATTTGAAAGAAGTAGTCGTGAAGGAAGTGCTCAAATGGTTAAATGCTCATGATTTATGCAATTTCGCATAGCCTCGTTGGCCTCAATCATGTATTCAAACAGTGTGACTTACCCATCCTTTAATGAAAGAAATGTGAATTAATTCCAATGTTGAACAAAGGATTATGATTTATGAGCATGGCACTGATTTACAAGTCAATACCACCACCGTGAAAGATCATTTCCTTTTACCCTTCATTGATCGATGTTGACGCATTAAAGAAAGATTACCCTCATTTTTGTTTCTCGACTGGTTCAGGCTACAACCAGATTGCAATTGCACCTGAGGCCAAGACCACATTCACATGCCCCTATGGTACCTTGCCTTCGGGACACTGGCCTGCAATGCCTGCCACTTTCCAATGATGTATGATGTCAATGTTCTCGTATTTGGTCAGAGAAGTCATGAATTTTACGATGACTTCACTGTTGTATAAAATTTGGTTTGACAATGTCCGAACAACTGGCACTTCAAAGATGCAAGACAAACATCAGCATCAAATTGGGGAAAATGCTACTTCATGGTAAATGCATATACTGTTTGGTCATAAAATTACACAGATAAGGTTGACCAACCGCATCATTGTCAAAACCCTTGCACCTCCCACAACAAAGTAGCAGATATGAAAGCCGGGGCATGCCGATTACAGGAGATTCATCAAAGACTTCTCAAAGATAGCCGCACTTCACTATGACATCGAGAAGGACACAAAGTTAATTGATGATTCATGTCACAAGAAATCAAGATCACATGGTTCAATCATCATACGCACCACGACCAGATTCAAATAATGTGTGATGCCAAGATTTCGCCAATGGGGCTGGTATTGAAGTAAGAAAAGAGAAATATTCAGTCATACCATGCTAGCGTAATCTTTCAACGAAGCACAAGAAAACTATTCATTAACCAAGAGATGCTAGCCATAGTGTTTAAGCTAGAGAATGAGCCACACACGTGGGATCCCATGTTATAGTCATGGGATCATGCAAACACCAAACATCTATGTCAAAAAGGAAGCTAAGCCAAGACTCCGATAAGGTAAAAAGCCACATCAACAATAGATTCAGAAATGATAAAAAGTGGTGACAATGTATAGCCGATCACTTGTCCAGAGTAGAAAAAGAATGAAATGGAAGAAGAAAAAGAATTTAATAGAACTTCCATGAACAAATTGCTTATAGGCTACCAACTTCCATATGGCTTGTTGCAATTTATCGGCCAGGAGCAGTTCTCTGCGAATTCAAATTACCAACAAAAGAAAGCTCAGATCTGATAAAGGTGTACTACATCCGATGACCCATCGCTATTTAAAAGTGCCGACATGATTATCGCAAGATGCGCCAGAGCAACAATGTGTGTCTTAACGAACACGCATCACCATGGCAAAGATTTCGAGAAAGAATGCACCACAAGATACTCCAATATGGATTTTTACAACAATATTCAGATTGCGCCACGGTCAAATTGTGTGATATGCCAAAACAGCGGGAAATGACGCACAGAAATGTGCCGCCCGGGTATATTGGTTGCAATTTTGGCGGCGAATAGACGGCGGATCATTCTCATCATCATTCGAAACCATATTGCCGCGCGACGAGTCGTACCGGCGGCGCGGTTTGAACAACAGCGCACGCTGTGCCAGAGTTTCTACAAAAGTAAATACTTTTGGCGATTGAACATCGTAAATCGTCATGATGTGTTTGGCTGCAACAAAATATTTCAAACCACAGCGCATGATCAGCATGGTTATAAGAGCCTTAGCTATCATCCTCACCATTGACAAAGTGTTATCAAACAGGAGATTAAAAGAATCCTCGAAAAGATCGTAAGTTCAAGCAGAAGGATCGGGTCTTCCAAACTCGATGACGCGACTTTCGCTTTCATAGATCGCATTCAAAACTCCCATTGAATGTCCCCATACGTAGTTGTCTTTGGCAAACCATGTCATCTACCTCTTGAACTGGAATACAAAGCTATGTGGGCCATCAAGAAGTTGAACTTTGATTTAAACCGCAGCGAGATCAATCCAATTAACCGAAGAACTCGGAAATGAAGCCTACGACAATGCTAGAACACACAAAGGACAAACAAAGAAATGGCATGATCGAGGATTCTCGAGAAAGAGTTCGCAGTGTGAGAATATGCCTTTTAACCTGCATTGAAGTTATTTCGTGGAAGTTAAATCCAAATGAGTGAACTATACACAAAGAAGGTCAAGCACTACATTTGGAACATCAACATTAAAGACTCATGTCAAAGAATTCAAAGTCAATGGATGTGATCGTTAACACTGGGCTGTGGAGGCGCAGCAAAGAAATCGCACTGGTTCAATAAGAGAGAATCGAACACAGAAGTCCGGGCTAAGGACTCAAAATCGAAAGGGTACTGATGGGAGGCAACCCATAGAGATAGGTTTACGATTTTTAGACTTTGATTTTTTAGAATTCACCTTGATTTTGTTTTTCTTTAGTTCTTATAATGATTAGTTAGTACTTGAAGTTAATTTTTGTTTAATTAAATCCTTTGGAAATTTTGCGAGTGCTTGTACGAAATGGCTCAGGGCAGGAGGAATGAACTCCGATTACAACTCCGGTGATTCACGAGGAAGGCGACTTGAAGAGTGTGTTCCTCCTACATAAATTATGTTTAGAATTTAATAAGACCATGTTTGGTGTATGCGATGATTTAATTAAGATCTTGAGAATTTGCGAATTGATAAATAGTGAAAGGCGTATATTTAATTAGAGTTTGGGGCAATTCTGGACCAGGTGTGACAAACTTGTAATCGATGAAGCTGAAGATCATGATAAGGATTGATGTCGTGACTTCAGTCGATCTTGGAGGAAGAGCAAAATGAGGTCGACCAAAGGGGTATGTCGCGCGAAATAGAAGGTCGCGACATAACATTTGGAGTGTACAAGGCAAGTCCTTCCGAGAAATTGGTGGTCGCGACCAAAGCAATAATGTCATAGGATGCGATCTTGTGGCTGGATGAAGCAATCTCCCACGGATAATTCATGTTGCGACATCAAAGAAAAGTTTGCCAGCTGGGTAGCTTTTAATTTTGGCCTAAATTTAATGACGACACACAATAACGGCGAGTGAAGTGCAGGTAGTGCAAATAGTAAATAATAAATAGCCCCTGATCATAATTGGTGTATTTGTTTGAGAAGCTCCTTTAATATCATTTTCATGACAGATTCTCAACTTTTCCACTGTGTTCCTGATTCAAATCTCTGACCTAAATCGAACTATTCCTACCAACCTTTTGAATTCTCTCTAATGGAACCTGCAGTGCCATTCCAAATCAGAGTGAAATCATGGAGGAGCATGCTCAACCCGAAGGGGAGGTTCATCTGGAACCTACAGTGGAGAACAGGCCGTCTGAACAACCTGAAGTTCAACCGGTTACCAGGCGCGAGAGGAGAAAGGAAAGGAGGCAACAAGAAGGAGGAGGATGACTTCGGCGGTACCGAGGAAGAAGCTTACTCGTATGGAAGAAACACTATACGGGAAAGGTTTATAGGAGAAAGGGTTAGTGTCTCATCTCCGTTCAAAGGTTGATAGAGCAAAGAGAGTGGGAAAAGTGCAAACATAAAGAACGGGTTATCTGGCGGTTGTGAAGAATTTTACTCAAACACTTTAATTGTGAGAAAGGAGAACTTCTGTTTCATTGTGGGGTTTAGGTTCCATAATTTAGGACTATAAATCTTGATGTCACGAATGGAGAGTCAAGCAGCTGGATCAAGTCTGAGAATGACCCCAATCGATGAAAGTGTGGGCGATGATGGCAAGGTGAAATGGGGGAAAGGTCAAGGAGGAGAAAAAAGATTATCAATGAGGATCTACGACCGGAAAAGCGAATTATGGTTTTATTTTAAAACCCCGAGTTCTAGTTCTCTAAGCATATCTGCACAATAAGAGAACAAGAGCTGGTCATCTGTGCCATCTGAAGGGCTATAAGATTTGAATCTTTGGAGCTATTATTGAAAACTCTATCGTGAAATATCATGAAGGAAACAAAAGGGCTGATTTCATGTGATATCACGGGGTTATGTATAAGAGTGGTGTGAAGGAAGTTGGGCGAAGAGAGAGTGCCCAGTAACCGCACGTTAACCACATGCGGGACAAGCGAGGGACGAAAGTGAAGAAAAGGGGGTCATAGTGAGGCAGAACTGGGAAATGAGGAGAATACAGAAAGAAACTTTCGGGTTGAAGACCAAGAAGAACAAATCCGAAGCTCTGTTGCAGGGAATCTTAACCTAAAATTCCATCTATCTGTATTACCCAAGCCTAACATTACAAGCACGAGAAGACTGTTGACGATGTGAGGTTGGAATTCTACGATGATGAGATCAATATGAACAAGCGTGGAATTTGGAGCTATTCAAGGATCGGCGCAGAAGAGCCTCTACGGGTTCGTGACTAACTAAGAATTGGGAAGAGATTCGCTACTCTTGGCCCGGGATCAATTATTTATCTTTATTTCTCAGCAAATTCAACAATTTGGTTATGTACACTGATTGAGTAGAAACTAACCTTTATCTAGACTTTGAAGCTAATATACAATAAACGTGAATGCAATTTTAGTTTTCAATTAAATTGGTTGCAGCAAGCAAGACGAGAAAAATGTCACTTTTGTTTGAGGACAAACAAAGTCAACTCACTCTTTTAGCGAGGACAAGCCAAAATTTTAAGTTTGGGGAATTGATGAGCTTAAAGTCATACATTTTCCAGTCCATTTTCTGATTTATTTTATTCTAAAAGGCTGATTTGTAATGCGAGAATGGAATGCTTCGCAAGCTGGCGTGCGCGAGAATTCAAGAAAGCGATTCGGTAAAGGAAGCGGAATGTGGCTGGCGATGCGATGTAATTTGAAGGAAATTGCGGCGGGAGCGTGAAAGAGTTAAAGGATTTGATGTCGTGAAGCCTTCTGACAATCGAATACATATTGGGGTTGCTCTAAGCTCCGGTCGCAAATGAGCGTGGTGAGAATATAAAGCGAAATTTGGCGTGAAAGGAAACTCAAAGTCAAACAACCGGGGGTGATGAAGAAGAGACGTGATGTCAGCGGCGAGTGGAAAAACCTAGTACAGTGGACATTGAGGTCAGCGACACGAAGTCTGACCAGATAAACAATTATTGAACATTTATGTCGCGACATGCGGATGCGATCGACATCGATCTTGAATCGAGCCGATCGCGACATCACCTTACAAAGAAATTGGGTATGACATCATCATCTAAAGAGAGAAGGTCGCGACGCCGGTTGCCAGCGAAAGAAGAATTAAAGCGACAGATCAAGGCTATGGCGACATCCTTCTGAAGGAAATTGGCGACATCATTGTGATTGGCGACAGCGGTTGTAAGAAAAGGTCGACAACACACGGTTATCGCGACATCAATTGCAAAGACTTGAGGTCGTGACATCGTCTAACGATCGACAACGAAAGCGAGCGAAATTAGCGACATCGCCAAAGAGGTCGCGACATCCGTTGCAAAGACGGAAAGATCGCGGCGACAACATTGTTTTGTTAACGACATCAATTGCAAAGAGGTAAGTCCACCAGTGGTAAGGTGTGTCGCGACATTAGTTCGAAAAGAGTCGCGACAAGAATCAAGCTGATCGTGACATCGATTCCACCAAAAGACATGTCGCGACCCGGCAGAGCCACGACCAAGCGAGGATAACAAGTCGCGACAAAGAATTGATGTCATGACATCAGCAATAAGCCCAGGCGGTCTTGAAGTCAAAGAGGTGCATCGAGTGGGGCCCAACTTGAACCACTATAAGTATGTAGGCGCTGCGAAGAGGCAGACTCTTGGCGACGAAAGAAGAGATATGGAGTTCTTGAAGGCTCATGTGTTTTAATTTTCTTTTCTTTCTTTGTTTTTATTATTTTAGATTAGTTCGTATTTTGTTTAAATTTGGATACGAGCGTTATTTGTTAAAGTTTTAGTGAATGCGAGATTTATATTTCTTCAAGTCTTGTACAGTTGTTTCGGTCCCGGACAAATTTTAGTTTGACACAGTTTCCCACCTGTCTGATGGTTTCTTGATCAATGAGCCAATGTGGTGTAATAAGTGGTTTAGAAACCCGGCTTCCATTGAAATGACTACATCGTGAAATTATCTTTCTTGCGAGAATTTTATTCATCGTGTTTGAACTTAGTTTGTAAATCTACTTCTTTGGTTTTTGTGTATTTTATTGGAATTGATCCCAATATCGATTAATCATTACCCGTAAACGGATTTGTCTCAAGCTCTGCGATTTCCGGGGAGACCCTACGGTGACCTGGGAAGGCATTCACGGTGATGAGCAATTAGGAATGATATCTTTGCTATTGGTGATTTAATGTGCTGTGTGGGTCAAATTGGTAAATCCTCTTTTCACTTGGAGGCGAGAATGAGTTGAGCGATTTATCAATTTTAAACATGCGAGAATTCGCCGATTGAATGAGCAATTCAATCAGTGTTAACGAAGGATCTAATCAAAGGAAAGAATGAAATTTGTTCTAATTTTGAGGAAGAGAAGCAGTATAGATATGCATCTGTGCCAATGACTATAATTTAGGAGCTCGGGTTTATAGTCGGAGTTGTGGGTATGAAGTAGAAGAAAAATACCCCAACAGGTAGCCAGTTAAAGGTAGTTATCTAACCTTGTCTTGAGAGAAAAGCGGTGAAGGTGAGATGATGAGAGCCGGTGGGGTTGGAGAGATCCGGCTGCACTACCATACTCCTTGGACACAGTTTTAATCGTAGTTCATGAAGCAAATTACGGTCTGTCTGAAGGAATTGATGTTCACAATAGCTTTATTTTCGATATGCCCTTCTGCGAGATAACGGTTTAATCTAAATTTGTTATTTTATTATTCGATGTTAATTCATTTGTTATTAATTCAATTCTTTTTAGTTTTCATTTAAGGCTTCAAGGCGATTCAAATTGTCTATCATAGTCCAAATAGTATACTGCTTGAGTAGTCGAGGGGTAGTTGATTGAAAATTCTTGAATCTACAATGGGATCGATATACGGACCTAAAATCACTTATTACTTGTTCGACACATTGCCTTGCTAGAATCATGGATCAACATAAAAAAGAAAATGTATCTATTCTTCGGAAACCATTTATATAAGTATACTTGCAAGGAAATATAATCAACAAGTTTTATGGCACTATTGCTGGGGATTAGATAATAGTCTTTTGGTAATAGTGTAATAAAATTGTATATGTCTTTTGGTCCAACGAACAACACTGTTAGGGACTTGAATGCTCACTGAATGCCATATCTCATGAGGGAGTAATTTAGGGTTTAGGTTTTAGTGACAAATCAAGGTCCGGTTTGGGAAACGACTATAGGTCATTATCCCCAGCGCGAGAAACAAACAGGGCATGAATACACTAGCAAAAATCCAATCCGGTGACCCAGAGACTTTAAGGTCTTAACTCTAATTTTCCTTTGTTTATATGCAGTTTACAACGCCATCAACCCACTATTTTGAACAAAACCCAAAATCCGAAATACCATTTTGAAGCTCATTTGCACTTCTCATTTGTGAAGAAAACCCATCCCGTGTTGACCCTAGACGCTATCACTGAGTAGCTTGACTATGGCGGTAGGAGGGTATAGGAAACAAATATTGTTGATTCCGGATCACCCCCTGCGTAGCCTGAATCGCGTGGGTCTAAACTCATATTTTTAATCATTTTTACATGTTTTTAACAATTTTAGATCTATTTGTATGCCAAAATTTGGAATATTCACCAACTTTATGTTTTGCATGTGTTATTTGAAAAAAGAGAGAAAACAAGCAGAAAAGAAGCAAAAAGGTGAAAAATGAAGTAGTCTGTGTCGCGACATAATTTTTGTATGTCGCGACACAAAATTCAAGTAGGCCAAAGGAACTATGTTGTAGCCGATAACTAAATGTCGCAACAAAGTTCAGACAGAGCTCAATGGAAAAAGAAAAATTCATGTCGCGATAAACAGCTCAGCAAGCGATAAGAATTAGAAAAGAAAAGTCTGGCGCGACCAAAGAGTTTCTTGTTGCGACAGAAATTGCTAAGGACTTAAAGAAATCCTGTCGCGATAGAAATACATGCTGACGAGTTATTAAGCTAAATAGCAATTGTTTTTGTGACAAGAGGTATGTGCGACGACTCTAAAGAACAGAACATGAAATTTGGATGCAACGGGTTTGGTGTCACGACATGAGGCATTCTTATCGCGACAAGAGCAGGCTGGCGAATACAATTTATGTGCGACATTGTCAGTATCAGCCGGCGACGTCGAGAACAAGCTGAAACGAGGTTGCGGCAGGCAATAGAAATGATGGGGCATGACAAAAGGCGAAAGCTGTCGCGTAGACCTTTCTATGTCACAATAAAGAAACCAATTTGGGCGAATTTGGGAATCCTACTTGCAATTAATAAAGTGAGGTAAACATTTGGAAAGCCTATAAATACAAGCTTCTAGAGGCGATGTCGTGGCTTCGGTAGCTCGGAGTTTTACGGGTGGTTGAAGACTCTTGTACATTTTATTTTATTTTTTCATTTTAATAGATGTAACAAACATGATTTTATTTTGGGTTTCCTTTAATTTTTGGTTGGGTATTGTATTGAAGTGCAACAGGCTGGTATTTCTTTATAAATTTCTTCTTTTCATTTCTTGTTTGATTTAAATGGATCACGGAAGGTTTGGGTTCATTTATAGTTTGGGTGAAATTTTCGCGTCGATTAGTCAACGATATGAGTAAACCAGTTTTGAAAAGTTGAGCACATTGGAAATGGGTCATTGATGATAGTCATTTTGCTGCATAAGATGGAAGAAAGCTTTAATTAGAATTCTTGAATTTGTTTGATTGGTATTGTTTATAAATTTACTTGTTCTCAGTACTAGTATCGTGTACCCAAATCACAGTCTTGTATCTGCCTCGTTCTAAGAATTTTTAGTGAGCTTGAGTGGGGAAATTCGAGTATAGAAGCGGTTCCTTGTGGGTATGGTAGGAATAATACTATGGAACTAATGAACTTTGAAGGATACTCGGATAGATCGCGACTTGCCTAAGTTGAGAGGTTGAATGAAGTATGTTTAATCACTCGAAATCTCTCATCTTTTCTGGCAGATTGATTTTGATCACTTGGTAGTGAGATCCAATCAAGGAGATGGGTGCATCAAGTGTAGGATGAGGTGTCAATCAAGGTGGAGAAGGCTTTGATATCTTGTCACATGAAATGAGAATTCTTTAGTCCTAAGATCTAAGTATGAAGTATTGATGGCGTAAACTTGGAGAAAATCGTATTTTTAAAATGAGCGGGTGGTAATTCTTCTTTGGGATAAGTCTGAGACAAAACCCTAGATTTTTCTCTAGACCTCGAATGACCAAAGAAACGGAATCCTGCTAGTTAGAATCATCTCGCGAAAATCTAGTTGAACGAAGCAAGCGCATCTGAATTAGAAGGCTGTCGATTTCACGCATTTCGAGCGGAATGGGCCAACCATGGGGTGCCATGTGGCACTTGCATGGGAGACGCAGCACATGGATGGGCGAGTGTCATGCCCTTAGGATTGCATGAGTTAGATTGAAGTAAAATCCGACCACCTGTTGCATGAACATGAAAGTGGTTGAAATTGTGGCATGGAGAACACTTGGTCTTGAGTTGACCAAGTGTCAAACAAATTGGTGTTAGGTGTGCTCCACCTAGGTCAAACCAACTTGGTAGTTTGAGGAGAGATTCCAAGCAATTCGTAGACAAGAGGAAGAAGAAGAGAGAAAGAAAGAAAGAAGAAAGAAAGAAAGAAAGGAAGAAAAACAAGAAGAAAGAAAGAAAGGAGAAAGGGGGGAGGAGGAAGCTTTTCCTCCATTGTTTTCAGATTTGGGTGGATCAAGAACTGGTCCTACACACTTCAAGAGGTGAGGGATCTTTCCTCCTTGGTTATTTCCTTGTTTGGGGCCATGGAAATGGCATTTGGTTGAGTTGATTTGTTATTACTTGAATAAGATACTTCCTTAAATTTTTTGGAACTAATGCGGTTGTGCATGTTATTGTATGTGCTGTTTTTACGGGTTTTAAGACTAAAAATCCAGGTTGGCTTCATTATTACTTGAATGAATACCATGCATATTTTGGAACTAATCTGGTTATTGCATGTGTATGTGCTGTTTTTAGGTTTTAAAGTGAAAATCGGTTGGCTTGTTATTACTTGAATGAATGCCATGCAGAATTTTTTTGGGTTTAGACTGAAGAAAAAAAAAATCAGTTTGGGTGAAATTGCTTCATGACTAACATCGAGAAATTTTCTAGTTTAGCTCTGATTGTTTAGGTCACCAACTTTTTCGGAGTCGAACTCGATTCGGGTGTTCTTGGACTACATGACAAGCTCATGGAGTCAAAGTCTAATATTAACCATTCGGTGGAAATAGGTGCTCACATCACGTGCGAAAAAACTGAGTGTTGTACTAAGTGTACTAATTATATCAATATGGGTGTTTCAAACACGTTGGGTTGTAATGTGTTTGTGCTTGAACATAGTCACTTCTTGGCATGTAGCGGTGTATAGTGACATACTTATATCTCAGCACAGGATATGAATATGGCATTACTTGCCTATCTAATGGTTGGAATTATGTTAATACATGCTTGAATGATGTGTTGACATGAATGAACTGAATGATAGAAAAGATGTAGTGCATGCTTATGTGATGTACTGATTTGAATGTGTGGAATATTAACATTATTGCATGTATGTTGATGTTGACTGAATATAGGAAGCTTGTATGCATTAGACATGAGTGTTCATGGCACACACATAGTGTGTCTGATGTAGAATCCCATGTAAAGGCTTCATACATTGGTCATGGGTTTGAGTCTTGGTGCTTGCAAGTGCGTGTGTTGGTGTGATAACACGCGTGGTGTGTAATATGTGTGCCGATTTGGCGTGGTTGGTGTTGAATCGTGTGGGCTTGGGAATGGGACGAATTCCAATTGAGTTCCACAGTGTTAAACGAAAATGGAAAATGAAATGTATCGAGGCGTAGCAAGTGGGGATAGATACCCCCTCGGTGAAAAGCAGAAAACTTGATTGACGGCGTGTCCAGCGGTGGCAGAAAATGTCGGTGTAAGAGACGCGTGGTGAGACCCGAAAGTTCTGTTACCCAAAGACCACGAAGCGATTGAAATAATTATCACGCAGACTACGGGTTGTGAGATGGGAGTCGGGACTAACTCGGTATTGATTTCCCAGTAGCGCTTGCATTGGGTGGTGGGTCGGAGTTGACGTACATAGAGCATGTAAGGTGTCGTCTCTCATACATGCATGTAGTTTTTTCCATGATAATACAACATGTATGCACGGATTGATTGTTAGTTTTGACTATGAAATGATCACATTTGCATGTACTAGGTGGGAGTAGCCCCTTGTAGAGTTTATCTCTAGGGGCGTTAACTCACCGTCAGTGATTCACTCGGGTACAAGGCCAGGTACGAGACGGACGAGCGCTGTAGGGCTGGATTATGAGTGGGCATTGTGGCGTAGTTCTTGTTTTTGTGTATATATTAGAGCGACCCTGAGGTTTTTAATATGTTTTGTGATGGGAGTGATGTAATAACTCTTGCAGATCTATAGAAATGTATGGTCTTATGCTTAGGTATGGACCAGTATGGATGATGGGCCTATTAGGTCATTTTACTTCATATGGGTCTCGAGATGAGGCCATTGAGTTTCCAGCGAGGTTGTGATGATCAAACGGGACCCTAGGGTTGGGTGTCTGAGTAATGACCCAAAATCCAAGGGGTCATTGCATCCTCTTTTTTTTGGCTTCTTGTGCATCTTCAAAAGCCCGGATATTCGATCCAAGAATTTGAAAAATTCGAGAAAATAGGCCAAAATCGGCCTTCTTCTTCTTCTACAACCAGCCTCGAGGTACAGGTTTCCTTCCACAGGGGACCTCGGGAATCCTAGAACCTTTGGCGGGGCCTCCCAAGTATGGGGTTCTCAGCTCCTACCATATCAAAAGTAGAAATACGAAAAGACCTTAAGTAGAGGGTGAGCATGTGAAACTCGTAGGAAAATCCTCCCAAACTCTAACAAAGTTTGAAAGTGTGAAAACAGTTGGTCTCATTTTTCTTATAACATATCATAGATGTACAATTTTGCATAAAACAATGACAATTACCAACAGATCTAGGAGTTTGTAAATAGGTAATTAAATACATGAACATGCATCTCTTAAAAATAAGTATTACTTGGTTGACTCTCAACAATTCCAACAGGTCTCTTAAACAGGCATCATACTTAACTGTAACCTCTACCCCTTAAGTTTCTCTTTAGCAAGTAGCATACTTCATAGTAACCTTTACCTCATCCAAATTCTCTTCTTTTCTCAAGCATCCTTACTTAGAACCTCTAGAGAAAACATTGAGCATCCTTAAAAGGAAAGTAGTATACTACACAATAACCTCTACTTCCTTGAAGTTCTCTTTGTTTCTCAAGCATCCTTGTAAAACCTCAAGGACAACATCAGACAACCTTACAAGGAAAGTAGCATACTTTAGCGGTAACCTCAACCTCCTTAAAGTTCTCTTTTTTTCTTAAGCATCCTCACTCAGAACCTCTTGATAATAATTAGAGCATCCTTACAAGGAACCTCTTACTTTTCCTAGTAGTATTTCTCAAGCATCCTTACTAGGAACCTCTTAAGAATATTTAGAGCATCCTTACAAGGAACCTCTCACTCTTCATAGTAGTGTTTCTCAAGCATCCTTACTAGGAACCTCTTAAGAATATTTAGAGCATTCTTACAAGGAACCTCTCGCTCTTCATAGTAGTGTTTCTCAAGCATCCTTACAAGGAACCTCTTGAGCATAGGTTGAGCATCCTTACAAGGGACTTACCATCTCCTTCTTATTTCCAGTCACATACCATAAATTTATCCTACCAACAATCAATCCCATAACCAATCACCATAATTTATCCTACCAACAATCAATCCCATAACCAATCACCAAACTAGAATCCCCCGTATATAGGAATCTACATTTCTTATAGTATCCCTATATTATATAAAGATATCTTTTATATAAGAATCCTCCATACTATATAAGAATTCCCCAAACTATATAAGAATCCCCCATACTATATAAGAATTCCCCAAACTATCTAAGAATCCCCCATACTATATAAGAGTCCCCCATACTATATTAGAATGCCCCATGTTATATAAGAATCCCCTATACTATATAAGAATCCCCCATACTATATAAGAATCCCCCATACTATATAAGAATTCCCCAAACTATCAAAGATTACCATACTATGTAAAGTTTATATATATTAGAATCCCCATACTATATGAGAATCCCATACTATATTGGAATCCTAAATGCTAATATAAGAATCCCCATGTTATATAAAATCCCATCTTTGTCGAGAATCCCTAAATATATTGAATCCCCCATACTATATAAAGTCCCATACTATATTAGAATCCCCATATTATATAAGGAAATTTCCCAAACTATAGATCTGTCATATATTTCAATCCCACAATATGCTCTCGACTCCCCCGCAAATATAGTTGAATCCCAGCTTGGATTCTCAATCCTACATACAGAAATTTATTTGTTACCAACTATCAATCTCATAACATTATTCCATACATCTCAATTCTTGGAAAAACTTCTAAGAATCTGACCATCATAAAACAATTCAGAAATAGTTAGAAAATACAAGGAATTGCTTCGTGTTATTTCACCACTCGCCTGAAAACTCTAGCATTTGAAATCAATTCCCGTTTAACTAGTTTAGAATAAAACTCCCTCGTTCTCATGCGGGGAGAATAGTTTGAAGAGTACACCCATAATATAACATTCATAACCCCAAAGCGTAAATATATAATAGCAACATAATGTAAGTGAATGGGGAGAAAGCGCCATAAATCTTAGTTTGTGGAGGATCTTTAGCTTTGATCTTGGATTTATCCTTGATCCACAGTTCTTGCCTTCTTTACGCCTCTCCAGTAGTCCCTAGGGTTTCAAGGGTGTGGGGTGACGTGAAGTCAAAAAATGAGAGAAATGGAGTAAAAAGTGTTTTAAACAGCAACCCCCGATTTTCTTGTTCGTGGGCATTTTGGTTTCTTCAAAATTACGAGTTTGCCACTACGCTCTCAGGTGGTCTATGGGATTACTCTAAGGTTTTTCGACGTTCTGATTCATTTTTAATGTTGTTTTAACCTAAAAACCTTATTTCTATGATTTATGTAACCATTTTCATATTTATCATTCTTATACTTTGATTCAGGAGGTAAAAAGGGGAACGTTAATTGCAACAAAACTAATTGGACGATTATTGATATTTAGACATGTGGGGGTTTACAACTGAAAAGGAAATATACTTAAATCTTAGAAAGAGGGTTATATATTACAAGTAGCTGATTAGAATCATGTCTCAAAAATGAATATGAACATTTAACTAGTGAAAAGTATGGTTGAGAGAGAAATCCAAACCATACTACCTTGCATCTTTGACAAACTCAGTTTTCCAATTGATGGTTGAGTTACGAATCGAAAGGATGCAGAAAGTGATTGTTACTAATTGATCCATTTCTAGTTTGTCTCACTTAGTAGATCCTCGACTCGATTTTATTGAACTTTACTTTTTATATTTAAGATTTTAGTCACAGGACTACATTTAGTCCTTTTATCATCATATCGGTGGAGTTCAAATAGTAATGATCTTGGTAAGTTAGGTAGTTAGCCTTTTGATTTATCATCTTTCTCGTGGGAGCGATATCAGACTTTAATATCACTTTTTATTACTTGTATGACTTGTGCACTTGCATTGATTGAGACCACACACACAAATTTTAAATAAGTCATCTTATAAGAGAGAACAATTCCATCTTTTCATACATATGAAAAATGGTCTTAATAAGTTTTAGTTGTGGGTTGGTAATAGTCCTTTGGTAATAGTGTCATAAATTTGTATTTATCATTTGGTCTTAACACTTACCTAGCTTAGGAATCTCAATAGTGATGATCTCTTGGCGAATATTAAGATATGGGGCCATGTAGGCACCAATATTTGGGTGCTCTTCAAGCATCTTTTTCGATCAAATCAATGTAACGTTTCTTGATCATTGATTTTTCACCTAAATAAAAGAACATGGACACATCAGCTTAAGCAATCAACGTCAAATGGTATATTGTTCAAGATGATGGACATGCATAGAAGTGTTAGGCATGGAAGAAATTAATGCATGAATATATATACTTACATATGCGATTGAACTTATTCTTCAACTCAGTCATGTGGTCGCTCTTAGTGACCTAGAAATAATGTCAAACAAAATCGGATTGGCGGATCTGAGTTTTAGAAGCCAGTGTTTGATGGCTAGAGCGATTGCATTTGGCCCTTGGCACGTTGAGCATTTATGATTTCCTCAACTGAAGCCATTGATGCCATCTATAAATAAATCAAAGCTTAAGATTAAAATTGAGGAGGGAAAGAGAGAAGTCGAATGCTTGGAGCTGGGTTAAGAAAGCTGGGTGTGAGTTTGTTGGGTATTATATGCTATCATCCATTGGTAGTCAATAAATAATGTTAGATATTTTAATGATCATTTGGGTTCAAAGTCAATAGGCTGGTCGGGAAAGAGTTTGCATAACGAGATGGTCATTCTTTGGCGTTCGAGGTGTGTGCAGTTGTAATGGAACATTATGATCATAAGGGTCGTTAGAACCATCGAACATAGCAAAGTTGGCATGAACCCTCGGGGTATTTATTAATTGGGGATGTGTTGCCTTATGGGAGAAGAGAGCATGTCGTCGGGACACCGTATCATTTGACGACCCGGTGTACGAGAGAGTGGGTCTGTCACAGAAGGCGGGGCCTGCGTGGCTTGGGGTGGCATTACGCTCGTGGTTAATTCAAACGCGCTCTCGGGCACTCCATTTGGCTGGTTTTGCCCCCGACTTGTTTCTCTTGGAATGTGCCACTATCGGCGTTGCTGAATGCAGGGTGATGCGAGCGTCTCTGGAGCGACCTGGCCCTACTTCTTTTTGCTAGGGAGTGGTTTGGTGAGTTGCCTAAGGATAACTCGTCGTCCACCGGGGCATCTACGTTGTCAGGGACGATGGAGCTGCACTCGCTATTACGGCGATTGGTGCCTTGTATTTGCTATCTTGCACGTCTCTTTAGCCAAGATCATGCCTTTTTGCAAGCAGGCCCTAAGCGATCGTTTCATCTTTTGTGATATTAGCGTGATTCCCATATACGCCTTGCTTGCTCCTCTTGTTTCCTCTCGTCTCACCTTGATAGAGGATTGATCTTCAGGTGTTTGATGCACCAGATTATTTGACATTGCGCTTGCTTCGGGTTGTTCGAATGTGGAAGGGGGGAGTCGAAAGCGTTCTAGGTAACGGGGGGCTATTAGAGAATCGTTGAAGTCAAGCCCTTGTAGCCCGTCGTCGAGACTTTTTATTAAATTCCCATAGACAGCGTCAATTGTGGGGGCTTTGATCTCTAGATCCCTTGATCGTCAGGTTGTAAGGATTTTGATCGTCAGTTTCCCTGAGCATCAAAAGCACAATGCAAACTTGCAAAAAGGGCGTTTTGACGGTAGTGGGCCGGCCGCCTCTCTGATGATTAACTCAGCAAAAATATGGAGAAGAGCAAGAATGGAGTTCGCGCAATTGGGATTGCCTACCTTTCCCATGGGGGGGGGGGAGTCTTTGTTTTATACTCGAATTTCTCCATGATTTTAGGAAAGATAATCTCGTGATTTTGGTGATAAGATATTTCTTTCCTTATCAAGGACTAGTTCTTCCTTACTAAGGATTAATGTTTTTGAGATGTATGAGATTTGGATACTGGGAGATCCTTGGATAAATATCCTGCTCGTGATTTCCTCCCTAATATAATTATCCATAACACACTTTCCATATGCGGTAGGATATGGCCCGGGATGGGGACTCGGGATCTCGAGACGGGTTCTGGATGCGTACGGTTGGATTCATGTGATTTTTAATATGGTGGAGTAAGTCTTGGGCCTCTTTATGAGCGTTGAGCAGTGGAGCATGCTTGGGCATTGGACTTATTGAGTAGTGGGTCTAGGCCCGTAGGCAACGGTACTCACAGCAGTGCCTATGGCTAGAACGGTGGCTGGTCCCTTGGCACTTTGAGCATTTCTGATTTCCTCAACTGAAGCCATTGATGCCATCCGTAAATAAATCGAAGCTTAAGATTAAAATTGAGGAAGGAAAGAGAAGTCAGATGCTTGGAGCTGGGTGTGAGTTTGTTGGGTATTATAACATCATCCATTGGCAGTCAATAAATAATGTTAGATATTTTAATGATCAGTTGGGTTCAAAGTTTGTGCGTTTGTTTTTTCTTCTCTGTTCTTCACCAACCCATATACGTTGAATGCATCCATATACATGGTTTATATATTTTAGTTTTCCACGTGGGGGAAGCTGCTATGCCCGGCTGCCAAACTTTCTTATTGTTAATGAAATCAAATTCATCCAAAGTTGAATTTTCCTTCTTGGGATTACATCACTTGTGACTTAGCTTTATATATATAATACTCAAAAAGTTGTCCATCTTGCCAAGTGGTAAAGCGGTCAAACAGATGTAGAGTGGAGGGGTCCTAGTTCTGAGTCCCTATGAAGGCAATTTCTTAAATTAAACATATTAAAAAAATAATCTTCAAAAAGTAATTCAACAATTTTATTTCTTCTGAATGATATATCAGAATTTTTAAATTGTCTTTACTTGTTTCCATTATTAGGGTAGTTGAAGGTGTCTTTCCAAGCACTAGTGGACGGCATGGGGCCGGGATTCATCGGGGAAAGGTTTTATTAACAAATGAGCGTCCATAATCGACTTCTCGTCTAATTCCAAGTTTTCATCGACTTTTAAGTCTTTAAACAATAATATATAAGATGTCAAAAAAAAAAAAAAACAATAATATATATACGTGTACTAAGCATTAAAGATATTTTTAAAGAAAATCATTTAATTAAATTATTTTACCCAGACTTGATATGCAATTTAATTCATGAAAAAACAAAAGTGTCACCATTAGAATTGCTCTTATTCTTTATATTTATGTAGAAGATGGATAATATATAAAGAGTTTTTTTTTTGACATTTAATCACTTTGCCTTATATTATAATATTTTGTCCTTCACAAAATTTTCTATTGAGACTTGAACCTAGACTCATCCTCCTCCTTATGCCGAGCAGGCTGTAGCCATTTTAGCTAAGTTTTATTGGCCATAATGAAGAATTAAACTTTAATGAATAAATAAATTTTAGTTTTTCCTATTTTAGATGTTAATTGATTGATTTTAAATTAAAAAAATTCATTATTATTTTTTTATATTATAACTATAATAGTTAGCTTATCATACCTAGCTCATGTGGTAGAGCACTTAACGTCTAAAAAGACAGGGCATACCACATAGGTAGAGAGAAGTCCCGCTAGGTTAAAGTCCTAGTAGGGACAATTTATTATATTGTAATTAAAGTGTTTAGTTATCAAAAAAACTATAATAGTTAATTATGAGATAAATATAAATTAGAAAAACATCATTAACATTTTAAAAAATAGTTATAAATGCATAATTATTTCTTGTATATACTCAAATTGTGACACCCTCATTCTCGGGGGTCGAAATTTTGGTCTTTTTTTTTTTGGTGAATAGTGCCCATGAACAGTAACTCAAATAGTGCATGACATAGTGCACTGTGTTTAGTCAGTGTCGCGGGGGCTGCGCGTCGTGCACTCTGTAGCCGCGCGCCTCGGCCACCCTAGCCCAAGCCCTGTCACGACCCGGAAACTTTGTCACGACATGAGGTTGAACATTCCCTATCATGACAAAGAGTTCTCCGTTGCGACAAAGAACTTTGAGAAGTCTATTGCGACAAAATTTTTTTTGTCACAATAGAGCTCTTTAATCGCGCCACACGTACCATCTATCGCTGTGCACCATGCGTGCACAACACGCTGTCGTGCTTCTGGCTAGTCGCGTCTTGACCCAGTGCGGCGCTGCGTTAACCCCTCTGTTGCGACACGGTTTCCATGTCACAACACAGGGCCTCCCCGCATTGACCACACCCTATCGCGACACGGTCCACGATTGTGACACAGGGCCAAAGGGACTCCGTCGCGATAGGGAAACCCCTGTCGTGACCTTGGTGCGGTCTCGGCGAACCACGTCGGCGACAGACCCGAGCAATCTGCATCGTGACGGAGGAGGTACGTAGACGTCTGTGCCGGCAGGGGATTGCTATCACGATAAGCCTTCCTTCGTGCGCCCGCCTTTTGCTGATCGTGCGCTGCGCATACAAGCGAGTTTAATTAACTCTATATTTCTTTTACACTATCTGGCCCGGGTTTTCTACTTAGATTTTAAAAAAATACAAAACGAAGCCAAATCGGCATTTCCTCCTCCACTAAGGTCTCAGATGAGCTTCGTCCCCCTGTGTACCTCCAGTACTTGGAATTATTTTCCCACGACGGGGTGAGCAATGCCCAGTAATTGAATTTTCCTACTAGGGCTACTCCCTACCTAAGTTCTCATGCAATGGCAAACACACACACATTCAAGTAGGTATGCACATTCCTCTTTCGAATGTCTACATGCCATGCCCATGCCTCGAGTCCTCACCGACTCCTCACATGCATTTGCCGTGTATGAAAAACTATTCCCAAACAAAAGATTTTGTTTGGCTTCGATGGACAATCTCTGATTTCAAAATTTATTGGTCAACCCTTCGATATAATTTTGTGGTCATACTTTGATAAATAGTTTTGTGGACAACCCTTTGATATAATTTAGTGGACATACTTCGATAAATATTTGTGGACAACCCTCCGATATAATTCCTCCAAAAACCATGTCATGCACACACACCTAATACTCTATGGTGTCCCTGTGCATATGAAATGCGCAATGCCATTTTCATACCAATTCATGTTAATATATCATATATGCATATAATAACATAGTTTACACACACAATCAACATGTTATTCATATTATATGCCTGAGCAACACATGGACGATAACGGGCCCAAAAAATTCCGGCATTCAATCCCCGAATTTTAGGCCAAGGCTTGGCGTTCTGGTCCCCAAACACCTCATGCCATTTGAATGGCTCTTAGATAAAAAATAAACCGAGTAGGAAAAGAACCCCTACCTCTTAGGGTTTGTCGAAACTCCTCGATTTCGGTCTCTACTTGAAGCTCTTGCTGCGAGGAAGAACTTTCCTTCTTACTCCGACGGGAACCGACGGTCCGATCGTCGAAAAATTTAGAGAGAAGGTAGAGCTTCTCTCGTGCCCTGTCCTTCCTCTCATTTTTCTCTTTTCTTCTCTCCCATCCCACTGGTTTGGTCCAAGATGGGTCAAGTGTGATGTCCTCTTTGCCACATGTCACTCCCTATTGGCTCTCTTGGATTACCCTTATCTCCTTATCCAAACTTTTGGATTTTCCTTCTCTTAGCTTGTGACACATGGCCATCACTTGGGCTTTGGTTTGACTAACTCTCCTTCTGACACGTGGCTCCATGTGAGCCACTCCACACGTGCCAAGTGTCTTGCGTGATTCTCGGTGCCTCGAAAAACGTGAAATTTCGGTTGTCTCTGAATTCAACGAAATTCGATGAGGTAGCTAGATTTTGTGAGACGACTTCAACGGTGAAGTCCGTTTCATCATCCGAGATTTAGAAAAATTCCGGATTTTCAACCGAAATTACCGTTTTGCCCTTGTTTAGAAAACAAATTGAATTTTCTTAGGTTTTACATAAATACATTTATCTAATTTGTCTAGAGTGCTTTGATACATATCTAAAGACGATTTAGTTTGAAATTACCTGCAAACATCCACATGTCAACATTATTACCTATTGAAAATTTTGTTCTTGTTGTTAGTTCATAAAAATAAAATTATAGGGTTTTGTAAAAATTCCATAAAGTTTAACATGGAACATAAGATCATGATTTCATTATATTCATATCATAAGCGTATCAAGACTTTATTGTTACTAACCCATATCCATAATGACGAGTGTTCAAATCAAACCTTATTTGTTTGAATCCGATCATGAGTTTTTTTCTTCTTGCAGTTTATTAAGTTTAATTATGAAAAACATGATATCTTATGTTATATTATTGTCCTTTGTTTGCCTTATTATTTAGCAATATCAAGCTTATTATTGTTCCTCAAGAAATAAAATTACCTTTTGTGGGATGACTAGTATCATCCTAAAATTTGATGATATGCGAAACAAGTCATTTATAAATGATGGCGTGGCCCCAAAGCAGGGGGTTCGTTGACAACTTGTCAACCTGCGGAAAATCTATACGTCTCGTATTTTGACACATACATGGTAAAATGTACCATGGCCTGCATATACTCATCAAGCATTTAAACCAACTATATTACCATGGCTCAAGAGTTATTACATTACTCTTAATACAAACACATATTAAAATTAAGAATTCTAATACATGCTATACCAAAAACATCAAAGCCACAACCTGGCTTTCTTCTAAAAATTGGCGTCTAAAGAGCGTCGTTTTCTCGAACAGTCCTTGTACCTGAAATAATGATCCCTCGACAGGGTGAGCAATTGCCCAGTAGTGGAATTACCCTAAATGGGTTACTCCCCACCTAAGTGCACATGTAATGATTCAATGTAAACACACACTCAAGCAAATACGTGATCCTACTTGAAATGTCTGTGCGATCCCATGTCTTGAATCTGTAAAAACCACTCACACACTTGCCTAAGCCATGTATGAGAAAATACCGTTTTCAAAACAAAAGCTTTTTGTTCTAGAAAACACACTATCGAGTTTTGGTAAAAATATTGGACTACCCTCCGAGTCGAATTGGTTGGAGAACTTTCCAAAACAGTCATGATCCTCATCCGAAGTGATCTGTTGGACAATCTCCCAACCTAATTCTCGGGAAAATCTTCCATCGAAATTCCTTTCACAATCATGTTCCATTTTTCATTTCTTTCATGTCATGCACTCACACCTAATTTCCTAGGGGTGCCCCGGTGCACATGGAATGCATTATGCCATTTCCAAACCACTCATGCTAATATATTTAGATGCATATATTAACATAATTTAAATCACCACATCATGTTAACACATCAAATTCCATGCATTAACATATTAAATTCCACACAATTCAAGCCATTCATCTTAGCAATATTTCACGCAAATAACACATGGACGTTTTGGTCCAATTAATGCAAACCAAGACTGTTTTTAACAGTCCCAAAACCGAGCAGTGGGTTGTCTGTGGCAGCCCACTCACCAAGCATCGCTTCCACCTTATGGAATCGAAAACCATGGCCATTTTCGGCCTCATACACATAAAATCATAATTTATTGTAACATAAATTATGGCTTCAAATACAAAACACTCCTTAAAGCATGCAGAAAGCGGGTTCCACATTTTTTCCAACTTGGTCGGTCCCAGTTTTGGGACCGACCAGCTCCTCCACGACCTTAAATCAAATCAAGCATTAACAAAACACTTAAACAAGAGGTAAATCAAGTAGGAGAAAACCCTATACGGGTTGTGAAACTCCCAAAGCGAGGTACCACCATTAGCTCTTTGCCGTGAGGGACGACTTTGCCTCTTGACTCGCCGGGATTACGACGATCGATCGAGAAATTCTAGAGGGAAGGTAAGAGCCTCTATCTCTAAAATCCCTGTCTTTTCTCTCTCTTTCTCGTTCGGTCTTTCTCTCTCTTCCTTTCCCTCCCAAACCGGTTTGGTCTAGATTGAGGTAAAGAGAAAAGTCCTCTCAATGCCACATGTCCAACTCTAAGTGGCTCATGGGATTACACCCTATCCTTTATCCATCTACCTTGAGATTTTCACCCAATGGCATCATGCCATGTGTCCACATGGGCCCCAAACTTGAGCTCAAGTTGAATCAATCTGTACCTAACACGTGGCTGTTTGTGTGCCACTCAAGCGTGATAACCAAGTGTCCGCACTAATAACCGTTGCCTCGAAAAGCGATGGAAATTTATTTGTCTCGGGATTCGTGAGTCGACATGGTAGCTAGATTTGTGAAGGCGATTCAACGGTGAAGTCCGTTTTGTTATCCGAGATCTAGAAAAATTCCGGATTTTGACCGAAATTATCATTTTGCCATTTTTCCGAAAAATTAGATTTTCTCAGGATTTCACAATGACTAAGATCTTGAGAATGATGGATAAATTTTCATTTCATCTTGTTTCGGTATAGATTTCTCAAGTAATAAATGTGATATGGTTGAATTGATTATCATATCTCCTTGAAATGAAACAAGACTAATTGATGAAAATACCATGTCAGTGAAGAATCTCAAAGAGTTCAATGATTAGGCCTATAAGAGATATGTGAACCAATTAAAGAGATGGTTCTTAGGAAACTATCAAGAGCCCTAAAAGAAAAACTTATATTAGATGGTTCATTAAAAGGGTTTACATCAGTAGAGGTGATAAGTGCCATGAAATATGGTCAATAGAGGTACTATTAAGTTGTCATTAACACATGACTTCTAAAGAGAATTAAGCTTACTATTCCTAAGGTTAAAGTAGTCACTCTTAAATGAAATGAATACCATAATCACATAAAGACCTTTCATTTAGAGTTTAGTATGAGTATTCAACTTCTAATTGTATTAATATTTCATCTTTGTTTCTTATAATGGTAAATATGAGCCAAGTGGGAGAATTTTATATTTTCATTAAGTAGTTCATATCTTTATGATTGAGTAATATTGTTTTTATTATTAAGTTTAAGAGACAAACTTGTATAACTACCAAATTATGTACATGAAAGTTGATTGAAGTTAACATAATTTATGAAAATATCTTAAAATTGTATGCTAAAGTATATAAAAGAAGCAATATTATGTGATAGGATATCCTATATGAAGTAATGTGAATTATTAAATTGTCTCATAAAAATTATATATTTAAAGGATTGCAAGGTTATTGAATGGATCGAGACAAGACAAGATGTACCGTATGAAGTTACATGAATATCAGATTGTCTCATAAAGAGTATATATTTAAAGACTTTTGGTATATCAAATGGATTGAAAGTATCATGATAGAGGAACCTTAATGATTTATACTTTCTATCAGATTCAATTATATTGAATAATAGTTAGAATATACCTTTGTATTTGTTATATTAATTAATTTATTATACAAATGCGACGATACTATGTAAAGGTATAATAATATACTATCGAAGTATGTATTGTGATATAATATGTCATAAATTAAGGATTATGGTTGTGGAATATTATTTTAGGACTTGGGTTTGTTGACTTTATGGTCAAGTTGCTAAAAATAATAGATTCCGTTGTCATGTATAGAAACAATGAGTTTGATTTGAACACTACGTCATTATGGTTGTGGGTTAGTATGATAAACTCTTGATGCGCTTATGATATGAATATCATGAAATCAAGATCCTGTGTTCTGTGTTAAACTTTATGGAATTTTTATAGAACCTTAGAATATTATTTTGAACTTAACATGTGGTGTCGAGCTTTACAGTTTAGAGATTCATGATTTTCCTTGAACGAGGTTGGTTATTTGAGGTTATATATATATATATATATATATATATATATATGTCAGAGCTTTCTGGTTTAGAGATTCATGATTTTCCTTGAACGAGGTTGGTTATTTGAGGTTATATATATATATATATATATATATATATATATATATATATATATATTGTTATATGTATTTTTTCTTAACCTTCGTATAGTCTAAGAGTCAAAATCATGGCTCGTTTTGTTTGCAAAGAAAGCTATGAAGAGTACAAGAGATAAAAGTATCAAATCTCAGCCTTTTCTATAGATGTCTCAATATAACAAAAAATTAATAATTAAAAAAAATCGAGATAAATTCAAAGAGAATATAGGCAAAGAGCCAGAGGAAATCCAATGCTAACTGAATTGGATTTTAATGCGTGAAATGAATAAGTGGAAATACTTTAAGTGGAGCCCATCTTTCTTGTGGGCTGTACCGAGTTAGGTTAAATTTTGGATGCTATTGAGTATATTTGAGAACATCAAAATGGTCGGCTTGAATTTTTGGGATCCTATGGTTTGTATATATGTGACACCCCAAAACCCGGGGGTCCCGTTGACAACCCGTTAATGCATGGAATACTTGTGAAGATATCGTGTCTCGACCTATGCTATGTAGTCCCATTGCAAGGGATCCATTCATTTAGAAAATGTGCAAGTCTATCCAAAAATCATTCACAAGAGTTCAATTTATAACTCTCTTTTTTATACAAAAGATATACATAACCAAAGTTTTGCTCAAATAAGAGACAAAAAAAAAAAAAAGCAAAGTCACGACCCATTTTCTTGTCGTGCGGTCGGGGCGGGAGTCAACGCTTGTGCGACACTTTGAAATATGAGTCCCACGATGGGGTGAGCCATGCCTCTGGGGCCTCACTAAGTCGTATCTGATACCATAATCACATCATATCACATTCCCACATACAATCCTACCATGGAATACTACATGTAAATAAAATGAGATGAAGGACTCTTTGGGAGTGTCTAATCTGATTGCCTTAATAATAAATTTTCAGTTGATGTGCTTGCATACATACATACATACATACATACATACATACATACATACATAAATAAATACGTACGTATATATATATATATATATATATATATATATATATATAATGGATATTAATTATAATTTTTTTCCATTTATATAAATAAATGGTAATATTAATGGACTTAGTTTTTTTTATGTATCTCGTATGCTTTTTTTTTTAATTTATTATTATCCGTGGTGATATTATCCTTTTGATTTTGAATCATCCGTGGTGATATTCTTATTATTATTATTCTTTTGTTTCTTACATTCATGGATGTGTTGATGATATTTTTACTGAGATGATATTATTGTTTATTTATTATTATTATTATGTTTTTTTTAATCATCCTATGCATCATGATGGAGCTATGGGATTTGAATTTGTTAAAATAAATAAATAAATAAATAACAAAAGGGAGATTTAAACCCATAACCATAAGTATCTCCTTTAATTTTAAGGGCTTTTAAAACCGTCAGGCAACAACAACACATGTTTTGTTTTTGGTAATATTTTTGTATATAACCTTCATCAAGAATTTTATTCAATTTGATATTCAAATTATGTTTGTATATGGTCATCAAAATGATCGAACCTTAATGTTTTGAATATCATAATTATTTGTATTATACAACTGAATTCAATTATGAATGGTTTATTAGCCACCAAAGTGGTTGAATCATGAAATTTTATGTATATCAAATTGTATAATATTATAATTGATTGCCTAACATGAAATGCTTATAAATGAACGATGAAATGTCATATAGAATTTGATTGAATTGTCATGAATTAAAGATCATTTCATTAAAGGTCTTGTTATAGATAACTATTTATCTGAATTATACCTTATGGTTATCATTGTCAATATGATACGAATTGACACTTATGAGATTTTGAGGTATTATCATATGAATCTAAATGGAACTTATTATGTGAGATTTCTTTCAAAATCTCAAGTTCACATTAAAACAACACATTTGATATGTCAATGATTTTTCATATTATATAAACTTTTTATATTTGTTATATTTATGAAGTCCCATTAAGTTTCTTTTGTACTTAAATATTCTATGATGGTTGTGATAATATTATGGTTTTTCCAATAAAATTGTATGTTTAATTAATTGATTCATCACAACATAATGTTTCTATATAATTATATTATGGTATGCTAGTCATCAGAATGACCATACTAAAGGGTTTGATAATCTCCTTTAATGATGTAAATATTTTACTACAATACATTGAAGTTCATATAATGTGAGAAGTTCGTTAGTCACCAAAGTGATAAACTTGAATATTCCATAATTTCAGAATTAAAGAATATGTAAATATTGTTCATTGCAATATTTTGAAATTCATATAATCTGCAAAGTTAGTTAGTCACCATGACGAACTTGAATGTTCATTAATTTCAATTGAGAAATATGTAAAATAATCTCTCCCGGTAATTTGAAATTCATATAATGTATAATTTGTTTGTCACCAAAGTGGTTAAACTTGAATGTTTCATGAATTTCTAATTAAGGAATATACACTCATGTTATTCAATCACTCATTCCTTATGGATGCTTGCAACATACTTAAGTACTTGATGAATGAGTATATTAAAGTTCATAGCTATAAGATATTTAAGAATTTACCCAAAGGTAAACTAACAATCTTATGAATAATGAACATGATGGGATATGTGACACCCCAAAACTCGGGGGTCTTGTTGACAACCCCGTCAACGCACGAAATACATAGGTATCGCATATCGTGATACCACCATATCACGTCCCACTCACCGAGATCCATTTATGCCTATATATTTTAGAAAAATATACAAATTTATCAAAACATTTCATAAGAGTTCGAGTTACAACTCTCTTATGGCCCACATGTAAAATCTAGTTTTTTACAAAAGGTTTCTCGAAGCCACGGTTCGGTCCGGATGAGGTCGACCGCTTATCCTGCTGCATGAAAGGGGTCCCACGACGGGTGAGCAATGCCCAGTAAGGATAACTCTTACAAGGGTTACTTCCCACCTAAGTGCACATGCAATGCCATGTTCACATAATAATACACACATCAACATCCACTGCAGAATATGGTCTACATGGAATTACATGCCATGAAATGAGATGAAACTCATCATACCCCATGTCAGAGTCCTCTGCCCGACTCACTCACACATGCTTATGCCAAGTGTGAAAAATCGTCGTGCGGATGACATCCAATGATCATTTTTAAAACCAATTTCATTTGTTTATAAACCAAAATATTTTGGATGATACATCACAAATAATTATTTATATTCCAAAATCAAGTACGCCTTTTTGTGGGTAGAGGATTTTTGGTGTCTCATACAGACTCATGAAACCTAGATACTTTCACGATAACTTTCATGCCGTTGCAGGGACTATGTTTGACCAAAATTGGCCCGGGTTTTTTCACTTTCGAGAGGATCTATCCCTTTTTGCTGATACCCGACACATATTTTTCATTCTCATGTATAAGCGTGCGACTACATTGGACGTTGTCCCATTGTGAGCCTACCCGATCAGACGATGCGATTATTCGATCATTAATCATGCACTCCCACATCCATTTAATGCGATGTCCGTGCACCGTAATGCAATATGCTGTGCCTATTTGTACCATGTCCCATTGATAAATGCGATATGGACAATTTTATCAAACATGTATATCTGCATCTTGGGAAATTGTATCAAACATGCATATAATTTCCCTACATAAACTCATTCATGTCAATGTATCACACAAGCATATATCAACATCACATACAAATCATTACTTAGTCATGTAATGAAGCACTTTATCCTCTAGGATAAATTACAACATAACATGTCCACAAAATAGCCTACAACATACCATGTAATGGCCATGTCTACACATTCAATTTATCACATGTCAATATATTATTACACATATCAACATTTCATCAAACAAGCATGTCATGCCATGCAATTAGTACACTTGGTGTTATGATCAAAATTTCGGTAATATTGTGAGCACCAAATGCCAATCACTATCCTTATGGCTGGATTCTAGACTTAGATCTTTCATAGAGAGTCGAAACATGTGAATCGGAGTTTAGACGAGAAAGATATGATCGTCTGAAGTTGGAGTATGGGAGCCACTATTGTGTAAATCCATGCAATAGTGTGCCCAAAGGGATATAGAATTTGGCAACTCCCATAAATGCAATTTTCAACCTAAATTCGCTCCATAAAAGCCCTTTAAGTAGTACACAAACCATCCATACCATTAACATGTATGACAAGTTCAATCAACCCAAAAAACAGCCTTTAAGATTAAAAGTAAACCAATGTACAGGAAGAATCCCTACCTCTTGAAGCGTATGGCTAGTAGATCTGGACTTTACTCCTTTTTAGTAGTTCAACGAGTTTTGACCAGTCAGCATGTGAACCAAAGGAAGAAACCACCGGCCTTCTTCCTCTTTCTCTCTTTCTTTTCCTTTTCCTTTTTTTTTTCTTTCTTTTCTTCTTTCTTTTCTTCTTTCCCTTTCTCTCATTTCCTCCCTTTCTCTTTTCCTTTCCTCCTCCCCCCTCCTTCTATGAACTGACCTATTTATAACACTTGCACATTCCATGCAATTGGACATATGGCTTGTCATGTGTCACACACATGGCTTTACCATGTGTCGCTCGACCTGATACTTGAAATACGCTAAATTATATGCACATCGGAATCCGCAGAAATTTGGTAGGTAGCAAGATTTCGTGAGACGATTCCCAGCAGTGAAGTCCGTTTTGTCATCACGAGATCTAGAGAATTTCAGGTTTCAACTGTATACGACAAATTACCGTTTATGTTTCCCGGGTTTTAGAGGATAGATCTTATGATTTTACATTAGACTATGTTTGTACATCCAAAGATTACAAGCGTAGTTCTAACATGAACTACGAAGAATATCTATTAAAGAAATATGTACTAAAAGCATCATAAAGTATTATATTTTACAATATCTACCAGAAGAGTTGTAATGGTGTATCGTTTGAAATTATTTGTTTCTATCCCTTTGCTCTTCTTTGCAATCTTTGACTATTAGAGCGTGATGTTAAAATTTCTCTAAGAGAAAAAAATTAATGGGTAGGGAGAGGACCTTACAAACATGGTTTGAGATATAAATTCAAACATTTAAATTTTCACCACTTCCATCAAGCAATGCAACCCAAGCCAATAATGATAACCCTTTTATTTATTTATTAAATCTTATTATCAATCAAGTCATAAAAAAATAAATAAAATTCTTACACTTGTATCTTCTTGTTAGGAAGTAAAGAACATGATGCTTATAACAAATCCTAAAAGTGCCCCAGCTGACTAGGAGCAAGTAATGGGGCAGGTTTTGGACGTGCAACACCATTTCATGACCATTCAATTTAAAATAATTCTCATACCTGTTATCACAATCCCCATTTATTTATTTATTTTTAATTTGATTTTGTTTTTATTCAGTGAATAGATATATTTTATAAATTAATTTATCAATAAATATTTATTATTATTATTATTAAAATAAAAAGTAATAATCCTAATCAATTAAATTTTAAATTTATTTTTATTTATAACTAGGATAAGGAAAATGACACCGGATAGGATTAAACAACTTTTGTGAACCCACATAAACTTATCCTAGATTTGAAGAAAAATTCAGAAACTCAATTGCTGAAATTCTAAAATTATCCTATTGTCATCCTTTTGTTTGACTTTTAGAACCCTAGAATTGAAGGAATAACTTTATTTGTCTTTACATTTCAATAAACTGAAAATATATACAACTTATAAAACCTTTTACACTTCTAAAAAACTCTCCTACAAAATCTCCTATAATAAACAATATATTTAGAATATTTACAAGATATTCTATCAATCAAAGATACAAAATATACAAAGAATATATAAAATATTTATATTTAACTACTCAATACCCCCTTCAATTTGGTGCATGGAGATTTTGATTGCCCAACTTGCGAAGGAAGTAGTCAAATTGGCATTTACCCAAAACCTTGGTGAAGATATCATATAGTTGCACATGAGTGATGACATGATATGGAGAAATATTGCCTTTCAAAATCTCATCTCAGATGAAATGACAATCCACTTCAATATGTTTCATTCGTTCATGAAAGACGGGGTTCTTTGCTATGTGAAATGCAACTTGACTATCATCGTAAAGCCGAATTGACTTAGTGTGTATAACACTTAGATTGGACTATATCGCTTTCAACCACTTCAATTCACATGCTATTGTTTCCATGGTTATATTACTGCTTTGGCCAGATGATGCGAACATTGTATGTTGTTTTAGTCTTCCAGATATTACTTGAGTTTCCTAGAAGCACAAACCATCCTATTAGTGATTTCCTAGTTAAAGGACAAGTAGCCTAATCGAGTCACACCATCCATATAATTGTAAATCACAGTCATAGCATAACAGAATACCTTGACTTGGATTACCCTTCAAATATCGAACAACTTAAGTGCAGCTTCCCAATGTTCTTCTTGTGGGTATTGCATAAATTCGGAAAGCACATGCACACTATAAGACAACTTTGATGCCTAGTGAAACAAAGATATATATAAGTTGCCCCACTATGCGTAGATATCGTCCTAGATCATCAAGCAATTTTCCATTAGTCAACATCAACCGTTGATTTTGCTCCATAGGAAAACCAGTAGGCTTTGCTCCCAATAGGCCAACCTTGGATAATATATCCAAATCATATTTACAGTGGCACAAGTATATTCCTTCAAGACTCCTAGCAACTTCAACACTTAGGAAATATTTTAGAACTCCTAAATATTTCATGTGTAAACAATCACTCAAATAGGTCTTGAACTTGCGTATGACATCATGATCGTTTCTAGAGATTATCAAATAGTTCACATAAACAAGACCATTGATATGAATTCCTCCTTGTTGCAAGGTAAATAGTGAATAATGAGAATAGGAATGTTTAATACCATACCCTTTTAGAGAAGTAGACAATTTGGTGAACCAACATTGTGGTGCTTGTGACACCTATCGGGGGGTCAGTTACAACGTCGACCTAAGAAAGAAGCCCAGTGATTTGTCGGGTAACCCGACCCCACACCATCATGTCCCATTTATCGGGATCCATAATTTACAAAAAATCGGACAAAATCTTCTCTGTACGAGAAGCACTATCCAAAATACAACTTGTATAACAATACATCACATGACCCATCGGGGCTCAATATACCACACTGGGTCATTCATGAGTCATAGCGACCACTCGGCCCCATTGAACCATACCCTGAATACTATACATGCAACTATGTAGTGATATGTTTACAAGAGTTCAATTATACACTCTTGTACAAAATGATATATTAAAATTGATCGTTCTAATATACATATACAAAATATGGTCTAAAGCCACATCCGACTTTCTTCATATGTGCGGTCTCGAATGCGGTTCATCTACCTGAAAGGGGGGTCCCATGACGGGGTGAGCAAAGCCCAATAGTGATAATCTCTTACAAGGGTTACTCCCCACCTAAGTGCTCATACAATGATCAAACGAACCCATACACATCCAAGTGAAAATGTCTACATGAATGTCGTATGTCATGCATGGAATGTCTTCATGCCCATATACTAAGTCACTCACCGACTCCCTCACACATGCCTATGCCAAGTGTGACAATCGTCATTGGTAGTACCAATGACACACATATACCGAGCCCACCAATACCCAATGCAAGTGCCAATAGGCAACTAATCAGAAGTCAATCACGTTTCCTATCCACCTGACTCCAGAAGTCTATGTGATAACCGTGTAGTATTTTGGAGCAAAGAACTTTTCGGATCCTGCTACTTGGTCTCTTACCTTGTTCAGGGCTTTTCACGAGGAATGCTTGACCTTCTTTCTCCGCCCAACACACATTAATTATATTTCACTTTATGCTTTGAACTATGAGTCATTTATTGGACGTCGTCCAAAGTATGAGCTCATTATCCATTCATCAACATTGATGATGGATGACCATACCCATGCACCCACACCTAATATGCTGATGTCCCTGTGTATATGCAATGCTAATGTCACTTGCAATTTCTCATGTACTTATGTATGATGCACACTACATGAACCATTCTTATCGGTTGTACTTCATGTCGATTACCATGCAAACATATAGCAACATATAAGTTCCATATATTTCATGCCATATATATATATATATATATAGATATCGTATCAAGCATGTGAGCATCCATCAATCCATGACTAAACAAATAATGTCATATAGCCTTCCTTAGGCTAACTCATGGCAATTCCTACCCGTCTGATAGCCCTCACAGAGCATGCCATGTAATGGTCATGTCAAAACTTGTCTAATCACATTGACACAACCTAGCAACCTGCACACTTGGTGCAAAACATAGATTTCAGCAAAGTTATGATCACCTACTGTCCTCCACAGGCACATGGATGGAATCATTATTTAATGGGCTTTCCATAGAGTCCAAGAACACCTGAAACGGAGTTCGGACGAAGAAGTTATGGTCGTTCAAAGTTGGAGGCCAACAATAAGAAAAATGACAATTGTGTCCCACCGATTTCTTACGCACCATAGCGTCTTTGCTCACTTTGAATGATTTATGAGTCTAAGGATTCGAAATTTGGACATACCTATTTCAAGGAGATATGTTCTCCTATAAGTTTAGTTTATCCGAGAGAATTTTGGAATAGATCAATTCGGATAATTGATGACCAAGTTATGGCTGGCTCACGATCATTAGGTCGAAGGAAAGCTGGACAAGCACACCACTTGGACACACACACATGCCCTTAGACATAAATTAAGCAGAAGTGGGAGAAGAAACCATACCTCAAATAGCGTGATTTCTCGGGACACCGCCTTTTCTCGGTTTCCATGAAAACCGGAACCTTGGACCTTGGCGAAATCTTGTGATTTCGGTACCCACCTTGTTAACTCTAATTAAGCTTAGAGCAACTTTAACTCGGCTTACAGGGTCCGTCAGTGAGAAACTTTGTAAAATCAGGAGAAGCTTGCTTTTTCTCCTCCCCCCTCTCTCTCTCTAACGGCATTCCTAGACCAAATTGTGAGATATTTTTTATTTTAAATATTTTCTTGATATTTATACATGAGACAAGTGGTTCACATTGCGCCACGTGTCAAGCTTCTCCGGTTTGTTTTTGCTTCGAAACAATTTATTTCATCCCGGTTTAAATTCCATCTATTGTAAATGGACATTCTTTAAATATTTGACATTTTTCAGGATTTTTCTAAAAATCCCGTTTTTGGGGTCCACTCGACGCCCGTCGCCTCGAAATTCGGGAAAAATTCGACGGTATTGGAATTCAATAAAATTCGTTTTTGTGACTAGATTTCGCAAGACGATTTCAACGGTGAAGTCTGTTTCGTCATCCGAGATCTAGAAAAATTACATGTTTTAGCCTGTCTCATTCCGGCAAAATTACCATTTTGCCTTTCCTAGCTAAATTTAAAATTTTAGCTTTTTACTGGGTCTTATAGTGCTTATTTTAGCCCATAGAGTAATTTTCGCAGCTTGCACACCAGTCCTAGATGTTGCACTTCGAAACCAGGAGGCATTTTCATGTGCACTTCCTCTTGAAGAGGCGATGAAGGAAAGCTTTATGGACATCTATTTGATGTAACTCCCATTGCATTGTTGCTGCTACAGCTAAGATATTCGCACTATAACCATCTTGGCTATAGGGGCAAATGTTTTTGTATAATAAATTCCTTCTACTTGATGATTTCAAAATCCTGTCGAGCTTTAAAAGGGCTCTCGGTCCATCGAATTATACTTTATTTTGTATGCCGCCGACCAAGTGCCTTTTTCCGAGTTAGATGTTTCATCGCGGGTAATTCGTATTGCCCAGCGCTGAATTTCTTTTTCATTGCCTCTCTCTACCTTTCATCTTTTACTGCCTCAAAAAATGACATAGGCTCACGATTTATGGTAATGACTGCAAGAAAAATCTGAAGTCGCAAAGAAAACTTATCATAACTCATATATTGGGTTATAGGATAGGGTGTACATGAGGCATATGTTGGAGTTGATAGGTTTTGATGGTGGCAAAAGTTGCCAAAATAGCGGAAACAACAAAATTTTTCTTCAAAAACCCTCCAAGGACCCCTTAAAGCATCAGAGTTGATTTAAGCCAAATAGGAGGCTACGTGATAAGCATGAATTTTATGGTTATTTTTTATCCATTTTTGCATGATTTTTGATGTTGAATACTTGTTTTAAATGCAAATTATGGACACGTCACCAAATTGATGTTTTTGCAAAATATCATGAAAAACAAATAAAAGCAAATAAGAAAAGCGAAAAATGGTCAAAGTCGAAGTTGCAACATTAGGCGAGGAATGTCGACATCATATCGAGTCATGACAGCCGGGTGAAAAGAGTGAAGTAGCATCAAGAATACTTGATTGGAAATCGTGACATCGGTTGAAGGGGCGAATAAAGGACCCGAGTCAGATATGTCGCGACAACGATAGAGGTAGCCACAGCATGGCTTTCTGTCTGACACCATTTTAGAGATATGTCGCGACTTAATTTCGATCATGACTTGAACAAAGTGCAACATTGAAGCGCTAATTCGGAGTGCGACTCAACGGCGACATCATAGCAAAAGTCGCGACATCAACTTGCTCAAAATCTTACATTGTACGAATAAGCAAAAGCGATCCACGACACTAAAGTAAGTGTAGCATCATAGTAGAAATGTCGTGACATCAAGCGCGACTAGGGCAGATCCTTAGGCTTTTTCTAAGTCCACATTATTTGCCTCGTTTTCAAGGCTCAATCATTAGGGCCTATAAATAGAAGCGCCTAGGGTAGAGTGCACAACTTTTGGGGAGGGGAAGGGGGGGACCGACTTGAAATTCTTGGAAAGAAGGCAGTATGGAATGGAGCTTCAAGCAACTAACCCAGGCCCAGGAAGTAGCTATGTTGGTGAAACAAAGCATTAGAATTCTTTCTCATTTTTATTTTATGTTTCGTTCGAACCTTGTGATCTTACTGATCATCTTAGGATTGATGTTTGAGATTTGGAAATTGAAAGACTATAATTTGGATGAATTAATTTTGATTGCGGATTAATTGATGGTTTGATGATTGATTGAGTTTTTATATGGTGAATCGATTTGTTTCTCTTAAAATTCATTATTACGTAATGAATACTTAATTTTGATGTAGGATCTCTTCTCATAGATCCCCTCAAAGTGACAGTTGAGGTGTGATTTAGAGAGCTGGATCCCAGATTATTTTGTTCTTGAGTTGAATATTGGAGTGTTGTTCTTCTCTTTAATTCGAAGGCATTGAACCTCTGTCCATGGAGTTGAGATGTGAATTAATCAGAGGGTAGTGATTTAAGCTATATTGGATTGGATTTGTTGACCTTGGTTTGAGGATAAAGTCTCATTCAACTCATGGAATTGATGGAGACCTTGGTGGCAGGAGCCATTCTTCCTTAAGGGACTGTCAGTAAGTAATGGCTTGAGCACTTGTACTTGGTTGAGATCTTGTGTTTGAGGGTGTGAGAAGTTAGATTTGTGGAAGCGATCTGACCAAATTACCCCTTGAGCAAAGACCAATTAATCAGATCTGACTATACTCTTTTGGAACCTGTTGTGTTTTGATGTAATTAACCCATTCCAAATTCTATCACTATTTGAAAGACCAAAAATATTGCATAAGAACAAAAGAACCAAAAACATTTATTTTCAATATTAATTGCAATATCTTTACACTCAGATTTGTAGCTCAAATAGTGATGAACTTGAGTAATTAGGGTACTCAGTCAAGGTTCTGTTAAGTAGATCCTTGTGGGTACGATATCCGATCTCCTAGAGTCCCCTTTATTACTTGTACGACTTGTACACTTGAAGACATTCGAGGCCTAGTTCAGTTTCAAAAAAAAAAAATTTTTTTTGAGAGGCACTAGAATGCTGTTCGCTGGACCAAAAGACATATACAAATTTATGACACTATTACCAAAGGACTATTGTCTAATCCCCAGCAATAATGTCATGAAACTCGTTAATTATATTTCTCTTTGCAATTATCTTGATTTAAAAAATGGTTTCCTTAAAGCGGATAAATTTTCTTCTGGTTTTGATCCATGATTCTGCAAGTGCCGCGAATTCGAACAAGTAATAAAGTGGATTTTAATTGAATATCAGTCAGGGATGGGATTTTTCTTAATCAACTTTACGACTGCTGGAGCTTCTGTTCTTTCAGCGGACTAAATAGATGGATTGAATAAAGCGGAAGGCGCGGTAAACATAAAGATGGTTAATATTAATGGATGAATAAATAATAATTCAATTGAACAGATGATTATATGAGACTCATAACTCTTTGCTATTGTTTATCGTTCTTGGATGCCTTTGATTTTATTATGATTCAGTTTTGTTAAGTCAGGATGTAGAAGATTGTATTGGATCTCTCTCTTGACTGCTTTTGAACAATGTTTATGTGTTTCTTTAAATGATGATTAAGAATAACTACTACAAATCACGAGACATAATTGCGGTGTTTTCTTTCCATTTGTATTTTCCAGCTTTAGACATGACGACTCTAAATTAGTCATTACGGATTTTTGATTTCTAATAATTGGGCGACATTTTAACTGTGAAGTTGATTAAAAAAAGTTTAAATTCACCATTAGAGATTGAGACTCTGTGTGTCATTTAATTGTTAGTGGATTGGCGCTCATTCTGTCTCCAGTGAAGGAGATTTGTCATTAAATCATGAAACAGACGCATTAAGTCTTGTTATGGTTTTCTCAGTTCTGGAGTGGCTCATCTTCTCTCAGAGATACCATGTGACAGAGGGCTGGAATGAGCAGACAATCAGTTATGGTGAGATATGATAAATGAATCAATTCTTCAATAAACATAATAATGATGATTTTGATTGGAGTTGACATCGATGAATAAATTATCAGGAAGAATGTTAACGATAGTCAGACTTCCGTGGACGTTTAAACCCAGTTTTTAACGACTGATAAAAATATGTGATGGAAGCTGACGTTAAATCCGATTTATAAAATTCGTTAACGAATGTTTGATATAATCATTATTAAGTACATGATAGTTGGGATCCCAGATTTAAACAAAAACTACGACTGATACAAATAACAAAGAAAATTGAATCGAGACATGGCGTTAATCTCTCTTAGTGTAGTGCGTTCAGCGATAACAATAACATTTATAGGGTTAGGTTGGGTCCTAATTTGATTGCGCCACTGTTTTGGACGGGTTCGTGGCGGTTGGTTTGATGTCGTGACGTCGGTTATTTGGCGGCGACCTCTGTTGTCCGATCTTTGTCGCGAAGCCTTTCATTTGGTCGCGACATGTCTTTGGTGGGCGATGTCGCGGCGACGTCTTGTAGCGACCTCTTTTCTTTGGAATTGATGTTGCGACAACTTACAGACGTCGCGACCTCTTTCTTTGGAGGCGATGTGAGCGACTGCTGGCGTGGCGACCTTACCTCTTTGTATTTGATGTCGCGGCGACTGTTGCTGTCGCGACCTTTTGTCTTTGCTAGGATGTCGTGACCTCTTTTTGATGTGCGACCTGCGTTCTACCTTACATTGTGTGTGTTTAATGATATCGTGATACCAAGTCTTGCAATTGATGTCGTGACAACCAGGTGTTGTTGCGACCTTCTTTTCTTACAACTGTTGTTGCCACTGCTGAATGATGTCGCGACTTCCTTTCTGTGTAGTTGATGTCGCGACAACTTGATCTTGTCGTGACCTTCTTTTCAGTGCAACTGATGTCGCGACCATTTGAATGATGTCGCCACCTTCTCTCTTTAGCTGATGATTTCACGACCTTAGTTTCCTTGCAAGCTGATGTCGCGATTGCCACGATTTAGTGTTGATATGCATTTGCGTCAGATGTCGCGACATAAATGTTCCGATTAATTGTTTATCATACGCAGCAACTTCTTTTTAGTGCCGACCTCATTGTCCTTTGTCTTGGGTTTAGTGCAGTAGCGACCTGCGAATGATGTCGCGACATCATGTCTTCTTCTTCATCGTTCCTAGTTGCTTGACTTTGAGTTTCTTCGCCCATTTCGTTTTGTGCTTGATTACGCTTCATTTGCGGCCGGAGCTTTGTAGTTGCAACCTTAATATGTGTTCGATTCTTAAGGTTTCACATCAAATCCTTTAATCCTTTGCGCCTCTCTGTTTGTAATTTCCTTGACCCAGTTATCGATGCTTGCTCGGCCACATTACGCTCCTTTTCTTGCAATTTACGGTTTCTTTTGAATTCATAACACTTACGGTTGGTGAAGTATTCATATTTACGCATCATCCCGGCTTTTTTTAGGAATAAAATAAATGGAAAAATGGTGAAAATAGATGACTTTTAAGCTCATCAAATGCCTATGTTGAATACCCACTTGCTCTTAGTATTAGTACCTTATGAAGGGGGCAGTATAAGTTTAGACCCAACCCAAGCAGGTTTTAACAAGTTTTTGGCACCACTTTCGAGGATCGAACTAGAATTTAGGACTGATATTAAGATAAAAAAGAGAGTTGCTAATTTGAGCAATTTTTAAATTTCAGTTATTTCAGTTTTTACAATAGCTAGATGTTGAATTTGTTGTCTTAGAGAAATTTGTGCTAATTTTTCTGTATTTTAGTATCTTATTTGTTTGTGTTTGGTTTTTTTAAGTAAGATTGTTATGATAGTTAGGTTATATTCCTTACATTTTAGTTGTAATTCAATTTTTAAACATATTACTACATTTTTAGTATTTTCTTTTAGTTGGTCAGTAATTTGAATTCATTGAGATATCATTAAATCATGTATTGATCGATTTGGTCAGGATCTAACTGTGGCATCGGTTTCTTGCATTTTAGGTACTGTTTTATGCATAGAAAGAAAAAGGAAGTTGAGTTGTTGTCACTATATCTTGAAATTGAGGGAACATTAAGGTTGAAGTTGAAAGTGCGAATAGAGGGATGTGCAGACGAGAGACATGGAATGCACTTAAGAGGCTGACTCTAAGCAGGGAACAATGCAAGACGGGGAGGGACTATGGAAGACCCATGGAGGCTAGTGATCAGAGAAGACTACTCTTCTGTGGGGGCACTTGTTGTGGATGAAAATGATTTTGAGTTGAAGCCAGCCTTAATCACCATGGTGCAACAAAATTAGTTCATAGGGCACCCTTCTGAGGATCCTAATGTGCACATGGGAAGGTTTCTAAGGATGGCCAATACAATCAAGATGAATGGAGTGAGATCAGATGTAATCAAGTTGCAGTTATTCTCATTTTCTCTGAGGGATACAGTAGCAACTTGGTTTGAATCCTTACCTTATGGTTCAGTAAATATTTAGGAAGAGATTGTTGAAGCTTATATGGAAAGATTTTTCCCACCAACCCTTATATCTAAAAGAAGAAGGGAGATAATCGCTTAAGCAAGGAGAAGATGAATGATGGAGGGGAGCTCTATGCACACCAAACATTAGAGTTCACTCTCACTCATTGAAGAATTGATTGGGGAGGTTAAAAAAGCATTGAACACATGTGAAAACTCCTTTTGACCCCATCGGGGGCCTCAGCAGAAAAAAATCGTGGTCAACTTGGGCAAATCCCTGACATAGAGTCACCATATTGATTTTAGAAAGATTTGCCGTAGGATCTTCTGGAGGATTTTCTTTAGGATTCTGCTGTATTTCTTTTAGAAAGATTTTCTCGGAGATTTACTCCAAGATTTTATTCTATCCCTTTTAGGAAGATTTGATTTATTTATTTTAGAAAGTTTGCTTGTGGAGTTGCTTTATGTAATTTAGAGTTTCTTTCCTAGTTAAAGAGAAGTCGCTTTATTTGTTTTAGAAAGTAAGGCCTATAAATTCTCTTTAGTTGTGTTTTTTCAAGGCATTCAAGTTTTAATAAAGTTTTAGATTTCTTTAAGATTTCTCTCATCTCTTGATTAGTGTCAAAAGTGCTATTTTAACCCTATTTATTATAGGGAAGCCAGTAAGCTGTACTAATCATTCTAATTAACCCATTTGTACATTAAGGCCTTACTATTCTTACTGATCAGATTTTTGTGGTTATTGTTTTTGTAGTTTTGCAGAATTAAAGCCAAAATTGTCGTATTTTCAATCCAATCATAACAAAGTCAAGTTGATTTCCACACTCTATATGGTTTTCACTAATTTCAGCGTTTCTAGAACGTAAGAATATTATCAAAGCAAGAAGAAATGGAATAGTGCAGTGTGAAAAGTAGCAGCAGGGAGCAATGGAAATAAAGAGTCAACATTGATGAACAAAGGCTAACATTGAAAATTTTCATATTGGAATGTTCTCACATATAGCGAAATTTTCGCTATTTAGCGAAATTCACCACTTCTAGCGAAATCCTATTTTGTGTTTAAACGACCCCGTTTTGGTTTTTCTCTTTTCTACCCTCATTGTAATAGTTTTAGTTAGGTTAGTTTGGTAATTCACTTTGATTGTAAGGCTATATAAGCCATTGTAATACACTGTTGACCTAAGTTTTATTTTATTGGATCTACAAATACGGGTCCCGCTTTAGCCCTCCTCATATATTCTCTCTTCTCTCTCCTCTCTTTCCTCCTTTTTTCGGTCGCCAAACACTCCTTCGAGGATGACAACTCAAAGGATGTTTGGCCAAGTCCTCGATCCTCAAGAAGAGGTTGCTAGGCTTGGGAAGTAAGGTTTACTTTGTTCCCTTGTTTTCACGCTACAGGTTTTGACATTTTGGTTCTAAATTTTGGTATAACTCTAGGTTTGAAAAGTTTTCTGATGTACTTTCTTCGCCAATACTTATAAGTTTAGGTTCAAAGGTATTCTAGCTTTAGATACACCGATATCCATTAGTTGCCATTTACGAGCCAACTGGAGGTAGGTTATACTATATTTTCACCGTAGATGCATCCTCATTGATCACTGTAATCTTAGGTTCAAAGGGATGCTTATTATTAGATCCACCGAGATTCATTAGTTTCTTTACGAATCTCATCAGAGATGGTTTAAGGTGATAGATTTTCTACCAGAGGGAACCATAAATGCTAAATGAATAAGCTTTCTATCAAAAGGAAAATTATTAGGGTTTAGTTTTAAAGTTAAATGAAGATCCTGGCTCTGGAATTGACTATAGGTCATCCTCCCCAACGTGAGAAATGAACCTTCTGTGGCCTCTTTTAACCCTCTATCAACCCAACCTTAGCAGCCCAACACTTCCAAGGATTTCTTTTACACTTTGTTTTAGTTTATTTCAATCTTTTATTTCAATTTGCAACCATCAACTCTGCTTTTATCACCACCTTAAAATCCAAACTGAATTCACCTATTTTTGAGCTTAACAAGAAATCATTTGTGCAAAGAAAACTCCATCCCCTGCACCCGAATCTCTGCAGGCCACTATATTGCAGTAGCTTTGCTACGGTAGTAGGAGGAATTTTAGGTTACAAATATTGTTGATTCTAGCACCCTATTGCGGCACGAATCAAATGGCACCGTTGCCGGGGATGGTGCCTATACGATTTGACGCAAAGTGGGAACACTTAGATCCCCTATCACAAGCACTTGTGAATTTTCTTTAATTTTATGTTTACGCTTTCTCGCGCTTGCAAATTTTCTCTGCTTTTCTTTTTTTCCCTTGTTCGTGTCCATTCTATTTGCTGCAGGAGAACACGTTATGCTGATTAAAAATTCGAAGGCAAGCATGTCGCATGTGTTAAGTGGAAAATTGACTGCGATCAAATGAAAGAGGAACAATATAGTGAATATTTAATGGAAAAAAACCCTAGAGCATACATGTCAACGAGGGATTACAGAACCTTCCATATGCTGGGCAAAGAACTCGTAGAGAGAAATCCAAACCCATGGAAGGTTCATGAGGGAATATAGAGACCAATGGGACGAGTACACCCCTCCTAATAAAGGTTACCCCAACTTATGCACCTCCTCCACATCCACAAGATGCCTCTTCGTCACAAACCCAACCACTACCCACCCTCCCCAGCTGAGCAAGCAATTCTAGACCTTACCAACCCGGTGGTGACTTTGTGGGGGAGCAAAGATGACACGCACAATCGGCTCTTGAACAAAGATTGATGCTTCAGAGGACCTTGAGAAAAAAATTAATATCTATGAAGCATTCTATTTTTGCAAGGTCTTACCATCCAAAGAGATGGTCATCAAGAGGAGGAGAACCTAGAGGGAGAGTGGCCTGACCAACCGAGGAATTGATGCGGGAAACTAAAGTGGAAGCTCTTGAGGAATTGCAACAGGAAGCAGGGGAGGTAGAGGAAAAGAAGGAGGGGAAGAGCCCCAAGAACCTATCCTTCAACCAACTCATGAATTTGAATCCTAGTGCCACGCCTCAACCCTGGGGGAAATAGCCCACCCGCGGCTGTACACCGCCTACACCGCAAAGAAACCAAAACCTGCACTTGCTCCCAAAGCTCATGCTAGTCCATCACCGCTTGTACAAAATATCAGGAAGTTAGTGGCCACCTGTTAGAGCTCTTGCCACTACATCAAAGACACAGCGCCCACATTGCATGGCATGGATGGTTCTCCGTGTCGGGTTCGGATTTGGAGCACCCGAACCCTGACATTTCTAAGATCCGCGCCTAAACCTCCAAAGGCCTAAGGAGTGGCTTCCAGTATAATACTTCCACTTTTGTTTTAATTTTCTTATTTTATTTTGTTTTATTTTATTTTATTTTGATTTCTTTAATTTTTCTTTTTAGATTTCCTCTAATTTTTAAGTTAATCTTTGTTCTAGCTTGTTTTTCACTTTTCTGCAATTTTTCTTAATTTTTCTTGTATTAATTTTTATCATGAGGAATTTTGAATAAATGAAGATCAAGAAGAAGGTATAGAGCAATATAGGATTTTGCACATTAAGAAATTCTCGTGGAATTCAAGATAGCGAAATTTCTCGCTAGCGAAATTGCACTGACAACTCAGATAAAGACAAAATAGGGAACAATAAGGTAAGTAAAAAAAAAAAAAGGGTTTGTTTTTATTTTTATTTTAAAATATTTTTTTTAAAAAAATTATTTTTATTATTTTTATTTTTATATAAAATTTTTACTTCAAAAAAAAAGTTTATTTATTTATTTATTTTATTTTATTTATAAAAAAAAATTTATTATAGTGCTAAATTTTTCTATATAGCTTAAAATTTTCGCTACTCCCTACTATTTTGCCTCCCATTTTGTTTCGTTTATAACTTTCATCCGACCTGCTTTTAGGCTTTCTTGTACCTTGGAAAGATTAGGAGAGTGTAGAATATAAATATAACTACAAAGAATACTTTTGAAATTTTATTAAGGTGTAATTTTCAAATGTGCTCAACTGGTCACTTTTTCTCTTTCTTCAACTTGTTCATCTAGCCCAAACCAGGAATAAGGTGCTGATGGAAAGCTTGTAAAGTCTCCTATTAAAAAGATCACATATCATCATGAGGGGAACACTTCCTCCCTAACTTTCCAATCCGAGCCCCTGCGGACAATGAGACATTTGGTCGGGGAGAATATGAAGGAAATGCTTTTGCACTTATGTTTTGTTATTATTTTGAGTAAGCCCATTTGTAATGTTCAGTGGCTTGTCAATTTTCTTTTCTTTCTCACTGCTATACTATATAGCTTATTTGTTCAGTAAAACTCCGCACTGTTTTTTTTGTGTTTTGCCTAACTCGTGGTTTGAAAAAAAAAATTGAACTTTAGTCCATCTATTGATGTTAGATTGGTTCCATGCCTAGTCGAGTGGGATGACTGTTGGAAATCTTGTTGCTGAATTTTTCTTCCACCTTTAGCTAACTCACACACTATGCACATCGTTTCTTCAATGAACTAAACTCCGCTCGCCCTCCTAGTTTTTCCTTGCAATAACCTACCCTAGTCTCATTGACCACCTTACAGGTTAAGGACCCTAAGGAATAGAAGGCCAATGTGTCTTCCAAAAGAAAAAGAAAATAAAAAAAAAAAGAAAAATAAAAATAAAAGAAGAAAAATTGCAACGCTTGTTCAAAACCCAGAGCACCCATTCGAGGGGTATATATAAAGCCTTTAAAGCTCCTGTGCCTCAAGCCAATCGTTGGGAGCCACCGACTCTAGTGCCCTACATGGGTGGACGGTGAGTTTAGCAAGTTGTAGGTGCCGGGAGTCTCGAAATCATTCAAGTTCGTGAAACCAAGAGTTTGTAGTCGAAAGATCCTATAACTTGGTGCCCTAAGGTCTTAATTGGCTGGGAGTCATTGGTAGATCCTCTCATATGGGACTCAGAGGTCGATTCTCATCATTGCACCCCTACAACACAAAAAGAGTTGTGGAATAAGAGTGGGTCTTGATCTATTCGGGGCTGGTTACGTGCTAGGGTTGTGGCAATATCTTGCTGGGGGGAGAGGCTAATGCTTATAGTTGAGAGCCGGACAACAAACACTTAGATTTTGTGAAGTCTCGTTGATTCAAGAAGAAGGAGGCTCTTTTTGATACTCAATTTCAGATGGCATCTATTCTCAAGATAGTTATTGGACAAGGCTTTGATGATTCTACTTAAGGTTAGGCATTACTCATTCACAACCTTTTGAAATATAATAATTTTTATGACCATCATTTTTGTTATCGTTTTGTATGCTCTCTCTTTCTTTCTTTCTTTGCCTCGACTAGCAATGTGTAGGTTAGTGATAGTGCCAAAAGTGCTATTTTGAACCCTATTTATTATAGGTTTTGAGTGCTTTTTGTGTACTAATCATTCTAATTAACCCGATTTTCACATTAAGGTCCCTACTATTCTACTGATCGCATTTTGTGGCTGTTTTTGTAGTTTTTGCAGGAATTGGAAGCCAAATCATCGTGTCAATCCAATCATAACAAAGTCAGGTTGATTTCCATTAATTTCATATGGTTTTCTATCAATTTCAAAGAAGTCGAATGAAGAATATCAAATAAGAAGAATGGAATAGTGCAAGGTGAATAGTAGCAAGAGGGAGCAATGGAACAATAAATAATATTGATGAACATATTAATAGTGAAAATTCTCGCAACTGAAATTCTCATGATATAGCTTAAATTTTCAACAGATAGCGAAATTCACCCAATTAACGGTAAATCCTATTTTTGGTGTTTAAACAATTTCATTTTGGTTTTTCTCCTTTCTACCCTCATTGTAATAGTTTTAGTTAGGTTAGTTTGGTAAATTACTTTGATTGTAAGGCTATAAGCCATTGTAATACACTATTGACCTAAGTTTTATTTTATTGAATCTGATAAATACGCTCCTCATTGGGTCTCATATTCTCTTCTCTTCTCTCCTCTTTCTCCGCTGGCTGCCAAACACTTTTGAGGATGACAACTCAAAGGATGTTCGCTAAGGTCTCGTGATCTCAAGAAGAGGGGTCACAGCTCGGGAAGTAAGGTTTGCATTTTGTTCCTTGTTTTTCACACAAAGAAGTTTGATTTTGGTTCTAAACTACAACTCTAGGTTTAAAGCTCTTTGATGTACGTCTCACAATACTTAAGTAAGTTTTTAGGTTCAAAGTAGATTCTAGCTTTAGATACACTGATATCCATTAGTTGCTATTTACGAGCCACTGGAGGTAGGTTAAGGGGTTATATTTTCACTGTAGATGCATCCTCATTGATCAATACTTGGTAATATTTTAGGGTTCAGTGGATGCTTATTATTAGATCCACTGAGATTCATTAGTTTCCCTTTACGAATCATTGTAGGATGGGTCAAGGTGATAGATTTTCACTGTAGGAACCATAAATGCTAAATAAATGCTTTCATCAAAAGGAAATTAGGTTTAGTTTTTAAAGTTAAATGAAGATCCGGGTTCAATGACCTATGGTCATCCCTCCCCAACGTGAGGAAATGCACCCTAGGCCTCTTGTAACCCTATCAACCTGCAACCTAGCAGCCCAACACTTCAAGGATTTCTTTTATAATTTTATTTAGTTTATTTCACCTTATTTTCAGTTCGCAAACCATCAACTCCCTTGTTTTTATCACCACCTTAAAATCTAAACTGAAATTCACCATTTTTGAGCTTAACAAGAAATCATTCTCAGGTAAAGAAAACCCATCCCCACCTCGACCTTTATTACTATACTATAAAGAGTTTTGCTACGGAAGTAGGAGGAATTTTAGGTTACAAATATTGTTGATTCTGGCACCCTATTGCGACACGAATCATCTCTTGGGTGGATTCCCTAGTGAGTTCGTGGCTTCTTATACCTAGGTGGATTCCTTGGTGGCAAAGTCTTTGTCTGACTTATCAATCAACCCGTCCATAGTTGATTGTGTCACCTTCACTCCATCATCTATCTTGTCTGGATCTTTTCAGTAACCCAGTAAGTAACTACTCTTGTCCAAATTTGACTCTCCTCACCATCTCACATTTTCTTTAAACTTTCCATAACCAAACTTTCAACCTCAACCCAAAACTTTCCAAATCTTGTTCCATACTACTAAAACCTTCCAAAAAACCCTTTTTTTTTTCCTTATATACCATAAATACACCGTCCCTAACTTAGAAAATCTCCAAAATTCGTCCATAACCTATCTTGGCCCTAGAAAACTACCCCAAACCTAGATTTTGACTTATTTAAATTTTAGGATCATCCATCACGATCCTAACCTTGCATCAATGAAAGCCTCTATAATGCTTGGGAGAGGTACAAGAAGCTGCTAAAGAGGTGTCCAATGCATGGCATTGACCAGATCACTCAGACGACAATCTTCTACCATGCCATGAATTACTCTTCCAAGGGTATCATTGATGCAAATATAGCTCTTTGTGGTGCATTCAAAAGGAAGAGTGCTGAAGAGGCTAACCAGCTCATAGAAGAATTGGTAAAGTGTAATTACAAAACTCCTTCTGAAGCTTCAGGGAGTAATGGAAGATATAGAGCTGGAGGTGTGTCAGAATTGAACAAAATGGCTACCATTGAAGCTAAGCTTGATGCTATTGTGAATAGGCTAAACAACCAAGAGAGGAGGAGCCATAATGTAAACGAAGTGTGATTGATGCAAAGAGAAGAGGAAGATCAGAAAGTAGCTTAGGAGGGAGCTTATCAGCTTGAGGAGTGCAATTACCTGAATGACGGGAGAATTTACCACTTCAAACCAAATCCCAATCTGCCAACCCACTACACACCTGCATTGAGATGTCATTAGAACCTCTCATATGGAAGAGGAGCCCATCAAGGCCAAGGACCAAGGGCTAATGTTATTGACCAAAATATACCAACAGAATCTTTAGCTCAGCTACCAGAGGCTAATATCCCGTCCCTGGAAACGACACCAAAAATTTGTTAACTAGATTTTTTAACATAGACAAAAAATAACTAGATCTTAACATTGTTGTTTAGACAATTTTCAGACATTGCTGTCAAGAACTAAATCAGTCCTTGGCAACATCACCAAAAACTTGTTAATACCCAAGATTATAAATATGTATTTGCCTTGTATGAGAAGATATTATTTAAAAATGTATTTTGGTTTAATCTAATCATAGCGTATAGGTCAGACAAGTAATAAAAGTGGATTTCAGTCTAGATATCGTTCCCATGAAGATCGATGAAAAAATCTACAGATCAAATACCCCATCTACTCAAGATCCTTACTATTTGAACTCCAAGTCTGAATTGATTTGGTTTTAAACTAAAGGAATGGGAAAAACTAATTAAAATTCTATATCTACATTTGAAGAATTAGAAATAATTGGATTCGAAAGTTCACTAGGTAAGTAACACCGGGAGATGGATCAATGTATAATTATCTATTTCTGCATCATTTTATAACATGGTTAAGCCATTAGTTCGAAATCTGAACTTGTCAAAGATGCAAGGTAGTATAGTTTGGATTTTTCCACACACTATACATTTCGCTAATTAGATTTTCATGTTCTTTCGTATATATGAGTCTAATCCAGCTATCAGGAGAATATAATCCTATTTCTAAAATCAGTATTTTCCTTCTCGCATTTCATACACTAATCTTAGGATCGAAAATTCTTAACAATTTAGTGTACAGGATAATGCAAGCCTTTCCCAATTTAATTGGTATCTCATCCATCTAATTTGATAAAATTCTCTATTTCCTTGATTAGATCTCTGCTAACATGGGACCAAGATCATTTCATTAGGAAGAAGAGAAACCTTTGATAAACTAAATTGATATATCATCTAACTAATCCTCACACTATGAGTAAATAAGTGATTTATCAAAGTAGTCCTTCAGTTCATTAGTTTAATGGTTATTAGTCTAACATACCCTACCCGCTTCCATGCTCAGACTATCCACTTCAGTCGCCTGTAGGGCCTCCTCGAAATCAGAGTAAGATACAATCATTTTTTGGGTACATGATACTAACATTCTGAATAGGTAATCTCAAGAACAACACCAATCAAATAAATTCAAGATTTCGAACTATGACGTTCTTTCAAGTTACGCAGAAAATAATAATTAACATCGATTCATTCACAGAGGGAGCTTAGCCTTTCAAAACTGGAATACAACTAACAGTGACTAACTGATAAGGAAAATTCACTAAGATTGCATGTGAACTGAAATAAATGAACTCCATACATTCTTCAAATTTCATTCAAATCAGATAGTAGTGAAAACTAAAATTTTACAATAAACCCAACTCGAAACTTCGCACTAGATGACTGTTCCATCCTCAAAAAAAAAAAAAAAAAAGAAACTAAGCTAAGACTAAATTGACGACAAAGAAAAAAAAGGTAAAAATAATATACATGGAGATTCATGCTACCTAGAAGTTCCTGGTTTCACGGAAGCTCCTCACAATGTCCTAGATGCTTCTATTTATAGATTTTCAACTGATGGGCCGAACTTTAAGGCTGAAATTGTGGATTCCTAAAAATTTGGCCCAATAGGCTGCTTTTGTTGTGACAAAGTAATTATCTTTATTCCTAGCTTTTAGTTGTGGCTTATAGTTTTTCATGTATTATGGTTTCGTGCTTTCTTCTTGGATTATGTCCTGACATAATTTGAAAATGTCGCGACAAAGTCTCTTGAGGATGTTTAGTAATTGTCACAACATGAGTGTCTTGTGTCGCGACATTGTAACTTTGTTGCAACCCACTTGTAATTTCTTGCTGCTCTTGAAAAATGTCGCGACATAAAATTTCTTTGTCGTAACAAAGCTTCTCACATTTCAACTTTGTTTTATGTTGCAACAGAATTTTGAAATGTCGCAACATAAAACACTTTTTTGCTCGTACTGTGTCGCGACAGTTTTCTGTTATGTTCTCTTCATCTTATGTCGCGACAAAGTTTCCTGTTGTAGTGACAAATATTTTTTTCTTTAGCTCTTCAACTTTGTTGTGACATACAATACTGTGTTGCGACATTCTCTTGTGTGGTCCTTCTCAACCTTCGTCGCGACAATATTTTCTTTTGTCGCGACAGAGTTTTTCACAGTTGCTTGTTGTTGTTGTAGTGACAGACATTCTCTATGTCGCGACATAGTCTTGTTGTCTCTGCATCACGACCAATCATGTCGTGACAAACCTTGAAAAACGCTATGTACATATTTCCTTCATTGATCTTTGTCGCTAGTTGAACTGTTTATTGCAACATTGAAATATTTATAGCGACAAACTTGTCTTGACTTGTCTCACCGCTCTTCCATTTTCTATCGCGACCAAACTTTCCTTTGTCACAATAGAAATCTTTCACTTTGCAGCTTTTTATTGTAGCAACATGAATTTGACTGTTGAGACAAACTCTACTGTAATTTTCTTGATCATTGTCGCGATAGAGCAAAATAACATTGCGACATTCTTTTTCAACAACTTTTCAATCATTGTCGCGATACAAAAATCAATTGTCGCAACAAAGTTTTGTCTTCTGATGACCATTATGTTGCAATATTCATTTCTCGTCTAAATATTTTGGTCTAATCTTTCATGTTGTTTCACGACAGTTAGGAATTGTCGACATAGCTCACTTCTAGTTCAACTTCCATTCTTTGTTGCGATATAAAATTGCTTTGCTATGATGAAGCCTCACGGGTTTTGTTGAGATTATGTAGCGACATTCTTAAATTTTGACGTGACAATTCTAACTTAGCCAATTTTGTGCTTTTCTTATTGGAATTTACTTTGACTAAAACTCCGTAAAACATAAAGCTTGTGAATATTCCATAATTTTAGCATTCAAATCAATCATAAACTTCGTAAAATATGCCTGGAAAATGATTAAAATAGATGAGTTTAGACTCATCAAATTTCTAAACTTAAGGTTTTGCTTTCACCCTGCTAAATAAAAGAAATTTTTGTTTGTCCTCAAACAATTTAGCTTAGTTTAAGGACATTTTTTTGTTTTCATTTTCAGATTTTCTTTTCTTGAACTAATGGGGCTATGTGTGAAAATATGTTAGTTGTAAAATTATTTTAAACATATTTCCAATCTAGAAACCAAGAAGAATTTCTAATTGTCTTACTAAACAACTAAATAATTTCTATGGTTTAAACAATTCAATTATTCAACCCTTATTTGTGAGTGTGTGATGGTTGATTAGTACCCAAAAAGTGCTATTTTGAGTCCTATTTAAGATAGGTTTTGAGTGCTTTTTGCGTACTAATCATATTATTTAAGCCGATTGACATGTGCGTGTCCTTTAAGATACTCGATTTTGTTTCGAGGTTGTTTTTGGTAGTTTTGCGGTGTTTCGTAAGCCTCCTCCATCATATATCAAGCTGCATCGGAATCAGGCCGATTTATGCCGAGTTCGTATGAATTCTCATGATTTCATCGTTTGGGATGAAGAAAATATCAAGCCGGAAGAGGAGAAATGCAGTTGAGGATTGCAGAAAGTAAAGATTGTGACTTGAAATTTCATATGGCATAGCGTAAAATTTTGCAATGATAGCTAAAATTTCGTCGATAGTAAAATTTTCGGTAGTCATAGCTTAAAATTTCGTTATGGCTGTGGGCCTCTCGATATGATAGCGAAATTTCGCTATCATAGAGAAAATTCGCTATCATAGCGAAAATTACTGTGCATAGAGAAAATTTCAATTTTCGCTATGACTGAATTTTTGCTATGATAGCGAAATTTCGCTATCATAGCGAATTTTCACTATCATAGCGAAATTCACTGTGCATAGCGAAAATCCTGCTCCCTGTTTTTGTGATCCAAACGACTCCATTTTGTTTAATTCCTCTTTTGCCCTCAATGTAACCATATTATTTAGGTTAGTTTGTTCACATGTTTGTAGGCTATATAAGCCATGTTATGAAACATTTTGTAAATCAACTATTCATTTCACGCAATAGCCTTTCACACGCCCCTGCTTTGGTTCCTTTTTCTCTTCTCTCTCCTTCTTCTCATTTTTCTAGGTCGCTAAACACAATCCCTTTGAGATGAGACAACTCAAAGGATGTTTGGCTGCTCTCAAACCTTGGAAGAGGAGGGTTGCTAGGTTGGTTGATGTTGGTTTTCAGTGTTCCTCCTGCTTTTTCATGAAATAGGTAATCGTGATATTTGTGTTTCATATCAAACTAGGTTTAAATGCTATTTAATGTATTTTCTTAGGTCAATACTTGGCATGCTTTAGGGTTTAGTGTATTCTTAATGGTAGATACATTGACATTCATTAGATGTCATTTACGAGCCACTGAAAGTAGGTTAAATGTTGTATTTTCAACTCGCTTAAAACATTAAATGCTCAAGAAATGCTTCTGTCTAAATAGGAAGGTTACTAAGGGCTGGTTCTAAAGTTAAACAAAGATCCTGGGTTTGAAAATGACTATATGTCATTTGGTCTTAATGCGAGGAAATAACCTGAGGATGTCTCTACAACCCCATCATATCAAACGAAAGGACCCAAAACTTCAAGGTGTTTCTTTTATTACATCTTATTTTAAACTCCGGCTTCACTTAGCTTAGTGACAACCCACCAAACTACACTTTTTAATGCAACCGAAAATCCAAATGAGCCTAACCATTTTGAATCAAGGATACGAGTCATTTGTAAGATGAAACCCATCCTCGGGAAGTTCGACCTTGGGGTCCGCTATATCAAGAGTCACTACGCAAGCAGTAGGGAGGAATGATACAACATTGTTGATTCCGGATCACCCTACTGTGGCACGAATCAATGGTCATTCTCTTCTTCCTTGGCAGATTAGTTAATCTTATGGGATAATAATACTCAGATAACACACTTCTCCTTCATTCTTTAAAGTCCCATATGCTTGTTTGTCATATTAATCTCCACTAATGTAAGCATATACCACCTTCTCGTGATCAATTTAGGTCTTTAGGCTTATAATGTGTGGTTTGGGTAATCGGGTAGATAATCGGACAATTTAGGTCTAATTTTACCTGCATTTCACTTACAACTTAACAAACCTGCCTTCATTATGCATCCTTTTTTTTTTTTTGTATTGATGTCAACTCTTAAACATCCCCATTTGGTTAGGTGCATCTTTTTGCATACTCTTTATTGTGGTATTTTTCTTGATCACCTTCAGACTTTAGATTCTTTTTCACTTTTCATCTTCTATTAAGGTTTATGAAATAGTGCAATGTTTTGCCTTTTAAGCTTTCTGCCACCCTTAATGAACTTTGGGTTAGTAACTCCCATACCAGCAGTATTAGGTACTAGGTGTTGAAACACCTCGAATGTCATGTTTCTGACTCCAACCCAACTCGACGGCGTGACCTGACCTTCAGACGTGGACCATTAAATCATTCTATTTGTAAAGCACATTTCATATACTTATTTTCGATGAGATATTTAATATCCATTTAAATCATATTTATGTATGTATGAAAATATGATCTCATTACTAATATGCATAATATATATAAAAATATACATCAATCATTGTAGAGAGCCCATCATTTGCTAAATTCCTACAGTTATACAAGACGACATTTCTTGCCTCCTTTTTAAATCATTTACAAAACATTGTAGTTCATGTCTAAACATGAGTCAAAATATACTCTTCCCATGGAAGATTTGATTTGATTTTATTTGTAAATGCAAACAATTACATGATTTTTTTTGAAATGAAATGTATGCATGAGATGGAGCATTTACTTATACTCCGCACTATTCGACGATGACTCCGAGCTCTAGGTCTTTGATCTTGCCCCTATTCACTCGGTACATGTGCTTGATACAACAACGCGCTAAACATTTTCATGCTTGGTGGTTCTATCCATTTCTCATCCCTAGCTTCACTCAAATACAAAATATAAAATCTTTTGAAAAACAACATTTTGACATATTTTCACGAAGTCAACATAAATAATATATATGTTAATTTTTTCATTCAAAACTCCAAATTATGCATTTCACCCATTTACTTATAAGTTTTCCTGTATCGAATTTAACTATGATTTTGATAGGCCACGTGCGGTGTGAATTAAATTGGTTTATTGTGCAAGTGCACGCTGCCGATACAAGTAATAATGAGGAGTGAGTTATCATTCCCACGAGGAATGAGCTCTATTAAGTACCAATTTAATTTAATCTACTTATTTGATGACTTCCAAAATTGTTTGTGATTTAATTAAACTAAAAAGTAAAAAGATTTATAAAAAGAAAATACTAGGTTTCATTTCGTACCCAGCTACATCCTCAAGGATGTTTTCGCAAATTCATTTAATGGTTTTTAGTGCCTTTATTGATGACAAGTTAATCTTGTGTAAATGTTGATCTCTCTTGAGCATCGACACCTATCCTAAGAATAAGTCATATTGCATATCTACCTCAAACCTTAGAACTCAAGGATGCATTAGTTCCTACCCTCAATGCCACGCATAAAACCACTGTATCTCTACTCTATGATTGATTATACGAAATCTTATTCATGTCCCTAGGGTTTATCATCTCATTCTCAAAACCCTAGCCTAAGCATGCCTATGTTGATCAAGTACAAGCATGGAATTAGAATGGAGATAAGACATTCAATAATTAATACTAAAACTAAAATTTAAAAGGAATTAAATAATTAAAACTAAAATTAATCCATGGTCTGTAGCAAGGTTACATCAAAACCCTAGAAACCAATCTAAAACATTCTAAAAGGAAAACAAAGAAAAGGAAGAGAAAACTAGAGCAAAATGATGGCGAAGGCTGCCCCTCGATCTCTCACAAGAGCTTTCAGTGCTTCGTCTTCAAACCCTAGGCTCTCCTTCTCGAGAGCCCTAAGGTGTCTCCACGCCTATCTCTCTGTCTCACGTCCCTCAAATCCTCCATTTTTATGTTTCATGAGGTCCAATTTATACCCCCCATAATCCCCTTGGATGAGCCTTGAAATGGATCAAATTAGGGCTCATTTTCGTCACCCACGCAGGTGTGTGCCCCCTTATGCCGCTTCATTTCTTCATGCCTTTGCATTGCCATAACTCTCTCACTCGAACTCTGAATTGCGCGTTCTTAGACTCTATGGAAAGGTCTTGAAGTCGGGAGTCCATACACATCAAGAAAAGTTCCATCAGATGTTATTTTCTATGCTTAAAATGAAATATAGGAGAACTAGTTCGTTGTTGCTGCTCTGCAGTTGCTTCCTTGTTATTGATCCAACTTCCCGAATGTGTATCTCCCTTATCCCATTCGACCGATTGATCTGGTCTTGGGAAAGCGTGTGGAGTCTAGGGGAATGTAGTTCTAGGTAGTTTAGAGCCATTTGATCTCCCATTAATACAAAAAAATTGAAAGGTCAGATCTCATTGTGCTATGTTTGGTCGATTTTCCACTGCTGCTTTTTGTCTTTGCTCCAAATTCACAAAATTTCAAATGGATATTACCTAATCATAAATATGAACATTTAGAGCATTAAGAAACTTAGTTAACATAAAAACTCTTTACTAAAACTAAGTAAAACTTAGGCTGTAATGAGTATTTATATATCAATAATTTCAGGCATAGATAACTAATCACTCTAGATTAAATTCCCACTGGGCCAGACTCGGATAAAACATTTAATGGTAACATAGCACGTTTAACACCTCTAAATATACCCTAGTCAGTTTAGCATGTTTAGGTATTTTGTAGGTATAATTTGAAATTTTTCGTAATTGTTATTTTTCAAGTGAGAAAATTTCAAACTCTAATTTGTACAAGATACAAGGGTAAAAGTGGAATTGGTTAAAACATGATATAAAAGTCATAAGATAATAAGATTGTATGCCAAAGTAGGTTAAGTTAAATAGAGAATAATAGTAAGATGAAGGACCTAAATGCAAAAATGAAAAAAAAAAAAAATCCAAAAATGAGTTAAGCCAAACATGACTCCAAAATGGGTATATGTATATTGGTCTCTCATTTTAGGGGGACAAGGGCTCCTACGTGAAGAAGAGAAGAAGAAGAAGAAGAAGAAGAAGAAGAAGAAAAAGGTATGGAACCAGGGATTTTTGTATGGTTCTCTATGGACTTCGGGTCTTGGATCTAGCTCCTCGAGCTAGGTTTGAGGTGTTAAAGAGTGTGAAGGAGTATGGAATCCTCCCTTGAGATATGGATTCTTGTTTATGATGTGTGGATACAGGCTGTGTTAGAAGTTAACCTAACTTACAAGTAGTTGAGTTTGAGTTTAAAAAAGTTTAATTAACTTCTAAGGCCTGGGTTTTGTGAGGTTAGAACCCATTTGGGAGTTTTCTTCAGTGATGCTTTTGGATTAATTGAAGGTTTTTGGTTGGATTTCTGGAAAATGGACGAATTCAGCAAAATATGGAAATTTTCGGGGGTCCTATGCTGCGACGTAGGGATCCCTACGCAGCAGTGTAGGCCCACGCTAAGGTTTGACATGTCCACGCCACGACGTGGCTGAGAGAAGGGCTACGCCACAACGAAGGGCTATGTTGCGGTGTAGCTACTGTTGTAATACCTCGAAATATACCCTAGTCATTTTCAATATGTTTAGGGTATTTTGTAGGTATAACTTGAATTTTTCGTAAATTAAATGCAAAAACGTGAAAACTGAGAAACCCGGAATTTGTACAAGATACAAGGGTAAATTTGTAATTTGTCAAAATGGGGCATAAAAGTCATAAGATAAGAAGATGAGATACTAAAGTGGAAATATGAATAACTTTATTTGCAAATAGAGGAGAGATGAGGGACTAAAGTGTAATAAAAGGAAATTTGACCAAATAAGACCAATTAGGGTCTCTCATTTGGGCATTTTGGGAGAGCCAAACGTGAAGAGAGAAAGGAGAAGAGAAGAAGTAGAAAAAGAAGAAGAAAGGTATGGAAACCCTGGTTTTATATGGATTTATGACTTTGAGTATGGATAAGTATGGATGCTATGATGTTGTATGGAACTTGTTAAGTTTTGTATGAATTGCTATGTTTCTAAGGATTCTTTCTTTCTTAATCTAGATCTTTGAGCTAGGGTTTGAGTGTTAAAGAGTGTGAATACTTGTTGGGAGTATGGAATCCTCCCTTTGAGTATGGATTGTTGGACTTTAAGTATGGATTCTTGGTTTAAGATGTATGGATACATGTTTGGGTGTTAGGAAGTTAACCTAACTTACAAGTATTTGAGGTTGGGTTTGGAAATACCCTAATTAATCTCTATGTTTGATTTTGGTTGGGTTAGAACACACTTGGGAGATATTTTTCTGGAGAGTATATGAGTTTTCTTTTTTTTTTTTTGGTTGGTTTTCTACAAAAAGGGAAGGAAATCATGAAAATCTGGGCAAACTACGGGGTCCTATGCTACGATCGATCCCACACAAGAATAGAAATTACACCAAGGCGTATATATCATCACTGGCAGGCCGAGGCACTGGCCAAACAGGTGAATGCTCACAGAGCAATGCTACGCCACGACAATAAAGTATGTCACGGTAACACTGCTCACAAGATGAAAAGTTTGGTGTTTGCTCGTTTTGTTTTCGCTTGCACCGAGACCTGCCTCTATTGAAAAATGGGGACCCTATAATTGTATGAAAGGGTTCATTCATGTTTGTAAGGTAAAGGAAAAATTGGACCGTACCTCGCCACCTCGGTGAATGCGGGCAAACTTAATGGCCCTATGATAAAATCGTAAGTTCCTGAACACATATAATTGTAGGACTACCTAAAACCGGATATGGAATGACACAACATTTCTGTTACATGGGTAGACACGTCTTTGATTGGTGCTTCGGAACTCTTGCTAGTGCTACAACACTTCTGTTATGTGGGCGACATTGCCTGATCAAATAGTTTGAGACTCCTCGCCATACGACACTTTTTACGTGGCAGGCATATTCCCCGATCGCTTCCGGCACTTCGCTTGCTACGACACATTTGTTACATGGGCATGCACGTCTCTGATCAGTGTTTCGACACTCTTGCTCTTGCTACGACACTTTTGTTATGTGGGCAGACACGTCTCTCATCAATGCTTCTACGTCCCGAAGCAATGCTACGATACTATGATAGTGTTATGACACTTTGTTACATACACGTCTCCTCGATCAAGGTTTCACCCCGCTTATGCTATGACACTCTCCGTTATGCGGGCAGCACGCCTCCGATCGCTTTCAAGACTTCCGCTCAGCGCTACTAAGACCAAGATCAGATCAGACCGTATCTTTGGGTACTGACAGGCCATGGTCCTACTCCATTCCCATGACTAGTCTGCAGTAACCCACGCTTATATGATAAGAGTCCCGAATAACGTATAAGAGTAAAGTAATGTACATCATTATGCTCAGAGTACCCACGGGCACCTTTGCATTAGCATGTTCAGAGCACCTACGTGGGCACCCTCCGTACTAGCATAAGCCTATACACTCCACAGTACTTCAAGATAAGAGTATAATCTTTGTAACTCCTACAAAAAATCTGAACAAGTATAAGTCTTTTATAAGTAAAAGTATGTGTTTTAGTTAGCTATACGAATTCATGCAAATTCTGAAATTTGTTACTGTTATATGCTTATTGTAAAAGAGTATTAATGCATGTGTTTACGTATATGGTCATATGTTCCACTGCTGCAGTTTAGCACTGGGTTTTAATCCAGGTACAAGAGATGATATCTCACATCTTCCGCATATACCATTGGGCCAAGACACTTGTAGGGCCATCACCTAGGTTCCGCTGCCTCCGATGATGTAAATAAATATACGCTTTGTATATGTATATGTAAATGGACTTAGATTGTATGTATTGACATCGTAAACACCACTACATGGTAGTTTATTTTGTATCTTTTTATATGATATTGTGATTCAGCTTATAAGACTGGGCCCACAATGTCCGAAAAGGTGTAAGAGTCCTAGTATGTAGTTTCTTCGCGCTTCGGCTCGCCTAGGTGGGGGTCGGGGCTGTGATAACTGTTCACACATGGAGATATTTGTGTTTTGTTTTGTTTTGCTATTTTGTTATTCCGAGGACTTGTCTTTTGGACTAATGAGGACCCTATAAGTGTATGAAAGGGTCCATTCATGTTTGTAAGGTAAAGGAAAAATTAGACCGTACCTTGCCGCCTCGGAGAAGCGAAGGGAAAACTTAATGCCCCTATGAGAAGATAGTAAGTTCCTGAACACATGTAATTGTAGGACTGCCTAAGACCAGATATTGAATGACACGGAACCATCAAGCACTGCAAGCACATCTCCGACGTTGCTTCGCACTTCGCTATGCTAAGACACTTCATTATGTGAGCAGTGGTGATCTCCGATTAGTGCTCGCACCCCCGCTTAGTGCTATGACACGCACACAAGGTGTGTCCCCGATAAGGCTTTCACACTCCCGCTTTGTGCTACGACACCAAGATCGATCAGACTTCGGGTACTTATTAAACTGTGTCCTACTCATTTCTTTTTACTGGTCTAGGTATTCCAACAGTCATATGATAAGAGTCTGAATAACGAATAAGGTTAAAGAATAAGCTCTGTAGTACCTACGGGTACTTCAGATACATAAGCTCAGAACTCCTATGAGATCCGATAAGTATAAGTCTACCATAAGTGCGTGAATATGTATTAGTTTATATCCGAATTCATGCAAATTTAATATTCGCATCAGATATCTCATATCATATTTACCTACTGTAAAAGAGTATTAATGCATGTGTATATGTATAAGTCATATGTTTCCCACTAAGCGTTATGCTTAGCACGGGTTTTAATCCGTGTAGGTATAGAGGAGGACGTCCGCGATCTTCCACATATTGCCAGCAAAGCATTAATTTGTAGGGTTTCATCCGAGGTTTCACATTCATTATGTAAATGTAAATGTACGCTTTTGTATATGCATATGCAAACGGACTCAGGATCTGTGATGTATTGACAATCAGTAAAACACCATTACGATGGTATTTTTATTTTTATATCTTGGACATGATATTTTGATTCAGTTATAAGACTTGGGCCCACCAATGTCTGAAAAAGCTAGTAAAGAGTCCTAGTACAGTCTCGCAACCCCTGTCTCGCCTAGGCTAGTCGGGGCGTGATAGTATAGTCCCACACGTTGATCAAGTTATTTACAAATTCTTTTGTGTACACTACCGATATCGGTCCCATCAAGGTGATCGGGTATGATTAATTATAAATCATTTCATTCAGCATCGCTACATTGACCTCTTATTGGTATAATTAATCTATCCTTAACTCAATATGAAAATAACATTCTTTGGCGGGCATTAATACTCTGGCCATAGTAAATTATAATATTGTATATACATATATACGCCTAATAAATTACATTTTGATGCTAATAGCTTTCATGGAAATTCATTTGCAATCAATTTCCCAGAATCACAAGACAAATTTGTTTATGTTAAAACCAAGCACACATGTAGTTTTCCATGTAAATCATTTCGCTTTTGACAAATCCAATACAAAGCCGTATTAAGAAAAGAAATGAGAAGAATAAATCCAAAAGTGTTGCTCTTTGACTCATCTTTGGGAACTCGATCTTACTCAAGTTTCCTTATTGCAACCCTAATCCATCACAAATAGAGAAAATATCACTGCATGCTAGTGTTTTTGGTCAGTTGATTTCTACCCAATACACCTTCATCAGAAAAATTTTCCTAACAAACGGTTTCATATTTCACCCAACTTCCTTCAAAATACTGCTTTCTTTGCAAATCTATTTTATTCAGAACATCTATCCAATTCTAACACCTAAACTCAAGATATGTCCTAAATAACTGATTTAATTTCTATTTTCTGTACAATACTGAATTTTCTCTCAAAATTGTGAGCTTTACTTTGGCGAATTTCTGGGTTCAATGGGGTCCAAATTGGAATATACTTATTTCAAGGAAATTTGTTCTCCTAGAAGTCTAGTTTACCTGTGAATTAACTTACTCAATGTGGATTTAGTGGAACTCAACTTATGGCATAAATACTAAACTATCCTAAAAACACCAAAATCATAACAAACTAAACCGTAATTTGTCTGAAACAGAGCTTCACTTGACGAATTTTTTGGGTCCAATGGGACTAAATCAGAATACACTTTATTTAACAAATTTTTCTAGAGTCTAGAAATTTGAATCACTAAATTTGAATGAGTAATGGCCAAGTTATGGCCAAAACAAAAATATGGGTTTTGAAAATTTTGACAGCATCTCCCCTAAAACCCCAACATTTCCTTTATACAAAAATTCCTCAAAACCAATCTTAATCAAAGCAAAAAGGATGGCTGAACCCAACTCAAATATATATATGAGAGATAGTTAAAAGTAGGGTTTTACCACACCCAAACACAATCAAAGAGGGAGTTAGGAGGGTTCCTAACCTCGATCTTCTTGATCTTTACTGACTTTCTCTTCTTCTTCTTCTTTCCTTTCTTGATCACATAGAACCTTGAAAAAAATAGAGTAAATCAAACCAAATTTAGCTTCATCCCCCACAAGCACCGTAGCCCTATGTTTCCTAAACCAAAACGCACTTTCCCTCTTTACAAGACAAGATTTGGTCTCACCTCCCTTTCATGTATATGAAATACAAGTTAGCTGTTGTATTTTTGACTTAATTTCCATTGCATTAAAAAGCCTCTTCATTTTTATCCATTATACAACTATTTACATTTACTTTGGCATATACTTTCTATTATGACATTTTTGGGTCCTCATTTGATAATGACATGTATCAATTTTGACTTTGTATTGTATTAATTCCGGTTTTATTTTTTTTTCACTTATCATTTAAATTCCAAAAAATTCAAATTTAACTCGTGTTATACCCTAAACATATCATTAAACTACTAGGGCTTAATTTGGGGTGCAACTAATCCACTATGCAAATTCTTACTTTAAAAACCTCTATTTTTATCACTTAAAACCAATAAAATTTCGAATAAATAAAATGGAAATTTATAATAGAAAAAGTATTATAAAGTAAAATAATAAAACTAAAAGGCTACTTTTGGGACGCTACAACTCCTCCCCACTTAGAGATTTCCATTCCTTAAAATTACCTTCATTAAATTAAGCCAGGATATTGTCGATCAGTATATTTTTCACTTCTCTCCCACGCGGCTTCCTCGCCTCGGTTTCTCCACAATACTTTGACTAATGAACGTTGTTCTCACCCTTGACTTCATGAGCCAAGATTTCACGGGTTCCTCTTCATAGTCAAGTCGGCGAAGCTTCTAATAATCTTCAAGAGACTACATGTGAGGGGTCTGACCTATACCTCCTTAACATTGAAATTTGAAAAACGTTATGGATCTTTTCCAACTCCGTAGGTAAGGCTAACCTATATGACATTGGGCCCACTTTCTCAATCACTTCGTACGACCCAATGAACCTAGGGCTCAACTTGCCCTCTCCTGACCATGACTTTCTCTTCCACAGAAACTTTCAAGAACACTTTTTCACGATCTCATATTGAATGTCTTTTCTTCAAGTAGCGAAGACTTTGTCTATCCAAGGGCTACCTTAATTATTCTCCAGGTCATTTTATCAAATCAAGGCCACTACTTTCTTCACTTAACTCCATTCAACATGCTGGGGTTCTACACTTCCTTGTAAAGAGTGCCTCAGGCGCCATTCTACTTCACTCAACTCAGTTATTGTTATACACAACTAACTAGAGAATATGTATCCCAACTACCCTCATAGTCGATCACACAACTTCTAAGCATATCCTCTAAAACTTGAATAACTCTCTCCTATTATCCATCCATCTGCGGGTGGAAAGCCTTGCTGAAATTTAGTCGAGTGCCTAAAGCCTCTTGCGATTTTCCTTAAAATCTCTAGGCAAACCTCGACTTCATTTGAAATGATAAACACCGAACCTATGTAACCAAACTATTTCTATGTAAAGCCTCTACCAACTTATCACGTGAATAGCCTGCTCTACTAGTAGGAAGTGAGATGATTTCACAATCTGGCCTACCACCGACCCAACCGAATCATGCTTTCTCCTCACACGGTAACCCGACTACAAAATCCATTGTGATTCGGGTCCGATTTCCACTTCTGTATTCTAGTTAGTCGCAACAATCCCGAAGGAACTTGATTTTCCACTTTCACTTTCTGACACACCATACAGTTGGTCACGAATTCCGAAACATCTCTCTTCATTCTGGACCACTAGTATGAAATCTTTAAATCCTGATACATTTTTGTGCTACTAGGATGCATAGCAAAGGATCCACTGTGTGCCTCTTCAAGAATGGATTTCTTCAACTCATCATCATTGGGTACACAAACTCGGTCTCTATAATACAAGAATCAACTCGCTCAATCGAAAAAAACTCAGTTTCTTTCCCCTCTATTCGACTTCCAATTATAAATTTTCTCCTCACTCTTTTATGCCTCTCGCACTCGATTTAACAAATTCGATTTTGCTATCAATTCCGCTACTATTGTACCGTCATCTGATAATGACAAATGAGCATTCAATGCTCATAATGTTTGTACCGACTTTCTACTCAAAGCGTCTGCCACAACATTAGCTTTCTCGGGATGGTAGTTGATCACAAAATCATAATCCTTAATCAATCGATCCATCTATCGCTTGTCTAGTTAAGCCTTGCTATGAGGGCAAATACTCTAAGACTCTTTGTAGATTGGTGTAGATGAAACACTTTTTTCCGTAAAGATGGTGTCTCAATATTTCCAATGCAAACACAATGGCGGCTAATTCCAAATCATGCGTAGAGTAATTCTTTTCATACGACTTCAACTACCTTGAAGCATAAGCTACCACTTTACCCTCTTGCATAAGGACACATCCAAGTCCATTTAACGAAGCATCACTAAAGATTACATATTCTTTACCGTAGGTCGGCTGAGTAAGAGCCTGTGCCTATGTTAAGAACAACTTTTCAAAACTAGCTTGACACTTTCCACTCCACTCAAATTTCAAATTCTTTTGGAGCAATCTCGTCATAGGGGCCACAATCATCGCAAACCCCTTAACGAACCTTCTGTAGTAACCTGCTAAGCCTAGGAAGCTACGAACTTCCATGACACTTCTCGGTGGTTTCCATTTAAGAATCACTTCTATCTTCCTTGGATCCACCCTAATTCCTTCTTCCGATACAATGTGTCCAAGAAAGGACACTTCTTTCAACTAAAGTCCACACTTACTCATTTTTGCATACAACTGTTCCTTTATCAAGGTTTCTAACACAACCCGAAGGTGCGTATCATGATCTTCCCAATCCTTTGAATACACAAAGATGTCATCTATAAACACCATGACAAACCGATCTAAAAATGATTGGAAAACACGGTTCATTAAGTCCATGAAGGCTGCTGGTGCATTTGTCAATCCAAACGGCATTACAAGGAACTCATAATGTCCATACCGCGTTCTATACGTCGTCTTATTCACATCCGCATCCTTAATCCTTAATTAATGATACCTAGAACATAGGTCGATCTTTAAAAAAGACACCCGAACCTTTCAATTAGTCAAACAAGTCATCAATTTTGGGTAACGAATACTTGTTCTTCACTGTCATCTTGTTTAATTGCCTATAATCAACACACAACCAAAATGTACCAGCTTTCTTCTTAACAAAGAGCATTGGAGCTCCCCATGGTGATACACTTGGATGAATAAATCCCTTCTCTAATAATTCTTTCGACCGGAGCTTCAATTCTTTTAACTCCACTGGAGCCATTCTATACAGTGTAATGGATGTCGGAGTGGCACTCGGAACAACGTTAGTTGCGAACTCAATCTCTCTCTATGGAGGCAATCCTGGCAACTCCCTTGGAAACACGTCCGAATAATCACAAACTGTAGGGATGTCTGATAAACTAGGCTCCGCCTTTTTTGTATCAATCACATATGCTAAGTAGGCTTCACACCCTTTCCGAACCATCGTTTCCAGCGTGAGGCTTATCACTCTGCTCTACATTAAAGAGGTGGTTCGGCCTCTTACCGATGAAAGTCACTTCCTAGCCACTCAGTGTCCTTAAGGTCTCTCGTTCATTCTACAATCAACTACCACTTGGTGTCGGGACAACCAATCCATCCCTAATATCACATCGGACTCTTTGAATGATAACTCGATTAAGTCTCCCGGAAACTCATACTCTCATATTCTGATGGGACAGTCTTTGTAAACTCTATTCACAATGACACTATGCCCTAGCGGATTTGTCACCAAGATATCATATTCGGTTCACTCTTCAGTAAACCACCCAATGTAGCACCCTTTCTCTGGTCTGACTCGATTGGCAAGTCTGAATCGGATCCAGGATGCTCGTTTAATTCTTTTTATTTACATTTTATTAAATTTTCTTTTCCAAAAGTGTCACGACCCGAATCCCTGGCCCAACCCGAATGGCGGATTCGAACCGGAGCCCTGTTTACTCTGACCATTTTTATTTATCTTATCAAAACGGCTTTATTTATGTCATTTTATTTTTAGAGTCTCCCATTTAAGGTAAGCATTTAAATGGTCTACTTATAAATATTTACATTTATACAAACACATTTACATTAAGGCATTCATGCCCCTTCAAAAGTACAAACAATATTTATGAGTCAATCTGCTTGATTACAAAATATCACTGTTCAAGAATGTGATGTATGCTAGCGTCTGGGTATATACTTATACACCGCACTGTACTTTCATGACTCGCGCTTCTTGTTCTCGGTCTTCTCTTGTTCACCTGATACCGCGCATAGTTAAAAACTACACGCTAAGCATTTTCAGTGCTTAGTGGTTCTATGTAGTTCTCTATTCTCCAATACAACATGTTTGTCATTTATTTCAATGGTTAATGCATAACAATACATACGCTCATACATTTGTACATACTTTCATTTACAAACATGCATTTTCAATGCAACAATTCTTCATTACCAATCTTATGATTTAAGCATATACTCATAAAGATGTATTTGGTTTACAATCTCATTTTCACTCATCAAGTTTGTTATGTCACCTTGACTATTTCAATTTATTTTCACGATAGATTCCATTTGGTGAATCCCATCTTTTTTTTCATTCGGTAATGTGCTTACCCATTTAGCAATTTCGGTTCACCATCATGACGGATGTCGATTAGTGCATCCTGCCAAGTGATCATTTTAAAATGTCATACTTATCATGATTATCTGATTGGTGCATCCCGCTTGCCGGGACATTTTAGCAATATGATTCTTCCATCATGGTGCATGCCGAATAGTACATCCCGCCAAGTGGGTCATTATTAATTCACTAAATCTGCTATGTCACACATGATAATTATACCTTTCAATTCAAATAAATGCACACAAGCAAATATTTGACAATTCATCTCAATTTCTCTATTTCAAAACCTTATGTAATTTCAAATTACCATTCAATTGACGTATGCATATTCCATACAATCATTTCACATTTACATAGTAAACTATCAACACGCTTGAAGTAAAGATAGAGGTTCAGTGAACAAACAAAACAGAGAACACAGAACAAACAAAATTATTAACCCTTTTTCTCTTTCGATGTCAGTCTTAGGTTAGGTTATCGTCTTCACCCGTACCTAATCAAATGCAAATCCTCCACTCTTAGTGATTAAACAAATAATCGTGCTAAACGAATATCGCAGAGGCGGGGAGGTATGATACATTTTTCACTTAGTTTCATTCTTATTTGTACCCCTACTAGTCATTTATTAGAGTCTTAAAACATTCATCACTATGACTTGGTATGCATAGCATGCAAAAATAGGGTTGGTAGAGTTAATTCGCATTCTGCATTCACTTGTGACCTATCGGGTACTAGTACTCCCATCACAATGGGTACTCTGACTCACTTTTGAGTAGTACTGGTACCACTTGTCTTCACGTGACAATGGCACCGACACACTCTTTTTGGTATCGCACTACACCACGGGTTCAAATTCTTAAAATGATTCGTAAGATTTTGCCATTCTCACCTATTTTTCTTCCATAAATTCCTCCTCCAATTCATCCCATATCAAAAACCCACAATGGAATCCACCCAAAACAACTCCATAAGTGGTTTAGAATCAATGAAAACCCCGTTTACCCAAGTTAGGGCTTTTTCCCCGAATCAAAAATCACAAAGATGAAGCTAGGGTTTTGTTCACCTTAGCCTCTCTTCAAATCTTCACTCTAAGTCAGCTGATCACAAAGGAGCAAGAAGTGGGAAGAAACCCCACCTAGAACTTGATCTTTCCCAAGCCCTAGCCTCTCCTCTCCCTTTTCTTCTCTCCTTCTCTCAAAAACGGGATTGCTCAAGAATGAGCTCCTAAAGACCACATTTTGGTCTTATCTCTATTTAAGTGTAAGGCCATGTTTTAGTTCTTCCAAGGTTCATTCTCATTTCTCATTTTTTTGGTCTTAAGTCACTTATTTTTCATATGTTTTGTTTGGCCAAAAATGCATTCTTTTGACTTAAGTTTCTCCCTAATTGTTTATATCTATATTTCATTTTATTTACTTCAACTCTTTGGCATTATACTTAGACATATAAACTTATTTACAATTGACCTTAGGTCCTCATTTTACAAAATTCAAATTTGCCCTTTACACTTGGGTAAATTTTCGGGTCCAACTCATTTAGCATATAATATTTGCATATAGCTCTGAGCCATATAATCGTTTATTCAATATTCATTTAACAATTCCTGAAAAATACCCAAGATGGCTCAATTTATAGCCGGAATATATAATAATTTTTATTATAAAAATTCTAGGGTATTTTTGGGGAGTTACACCTAAACTTGGAATGGAAGTACAAACATAGGAAGGGGTTGATCCTGGATCTATCAATGCATGTATAATAGTCTCAAAGATATGGAATTACAAACTATCACATCCGAGGCATGTTTATCTTCAACTCGCTCATCACATATGCCTGGCCGGAGTGATGGTGATCATCACTTATGGCTATGTCGCTTGCCTTGGAGTGGTGGGTGATGCAACTCTCTTGTTGTCCTTACTTCCCTTCTATAATGCTGAAGCTGCACTCTAATCAAAAGCAGAAAGAACGGGCTCGAGAAATAATCTTTACTTCAGGCTCATCGATCCATAAACCAAACAAGCACCTGTTAATCTCCAACATTCTCCTTTATGTCTCCTCCCACAATGTGTGCAATAAGGAGGAGCTGGTCTTCTTGAAGAACCTCTTCGGGCACTAGCTGCTGACGGTGCTGGTAGAATAGTCTTACTACCGGTAGTCTGAGCCGGTCCCTGTAGTGTAGGCTGACTAGAACCTTGTGGACCTCTAAACTTCTTATTCTGGTGCTGATACGAACTTGACTAACCAGGGTTTTTCTTACCTTGTCTTCTTTCTTTTCTATCATTCTCTTCTTTCTTTACCCTTTCAACATTTAACGCACATGTCACAATCTTATAGAAATCATCATGGCCGAACCTTGTGACATAGGCTCGAATATCGTAATTTAGGCCATCCTCAAACTTATGACACTTTTCTTCCTCTGTAACTAGCATCTTTGGAGCATACTTGCTCAATTGGGTAAATTCTCCGATAATTCAGAACACTTATCCCGCCTACTTCAAATTATGGAACCTTCATATTGCTAAGGGGTAGATAATGACCTTAATGATTGTTCTCGAGTTCCGCCATGAAAACTCTATCAGCACTCTCTCCGTGGTGCGGCCTAGTCACGAACACCCGTACCATCCTCACATTGAGATCGCACACTCTAAATTTTCCTCTGGTGTGCAATGCATTTGTCGAAGCATTCTCTTTGTTCTTTTGAGCCAATTTTCCGCCATAAAAGCTCATCATCTTTCTTTCCAAGAAAATCTATGGGTCGGTATCTTGCCATTCTTTTAATTGCTGTCCTTTGAGGGGGACAACTCAAGCTGGTTGCGCTGTTTTGCGTTGCTTGAGCTATCTCGTTAGAGGATATCCATAGTACCTTTATGCGGTTTGTCCCTTATTCATGTATTGATGGAGTACAACGCTGCTCACCCATCCATCACGTGGCTATTTTGTAATCCCCGAGCTTAGCCTCGACCCTATCGGGGCCTCGAACTTTCCATGCTTAACCTATTAAAACCAACAAGATCCGCATCAGAGTCATGTCATCCTTTTATATGCAAATGTAATGCATGAAACACATAAAGCAAAATCAATTCATAGAATTGCCTAAATCTAGGCTCTGATACCGAATTAAATGTCGCGCCCCCTAACTCGACCCGACGGTTGGATCGGATCTGGGGACGCGGACCACCAAATCCATTTATTTGTAAAACGCATTTCATATACTTATTTTTGATGAGATATTTAATATCCATTTAAATCATATTTATGTATGTATGAAAATATGATCTCATTACTAATATGCATTATATATATATAAATAAACATCAATCATTGTAGAGAGCCCATCATTTGCTCAATTCCCATAGTTATACAAGACAACATTTCGTACCCCTTTTTAAATCATTTACAAAACATTATAGTTCATGTCTAAACGTGAGTCAAAATATACTTTTCCCATGAAGATTTATACATCTTTGTTTGCAATGCAAAACAATTACATTATTATTTTTTGAAATGAAATGTATGCATGAGACAGAACATTTACTTATACTCCGCATCTGACAGATTACATGCCTCCGGGCTCATGTCTTTGATCTTGCCCTTATTCACTGTACCTGAGCGTGATATAAATAAATGCACTGGGCGCATTTCATGCTTAGTGGTTCTATGCATTTCATCCTCATTTCCTACCAAACACAAAAATGTATCTTTCAAACAACATTTTTGGAGACATTTTCAATGGTCACGATTAATAATATATATGTTAATTTTCATTCAAAACTCAAATTATGCATTTTACCATTTACTTATAAGTTTAAGTTCTTAAACAAATTTAAATCATGACTTTTGGTGCATAGGATAACGGAATCACCGGCCCTCCCACTGGGCTGTGCATGTATAAAAAACATTTAATAACACAATACGGTCCCGTTGGGTTGCTGACTGGTTATTTACAAATTCATTTTGTGTACACTACCGATATTTATCCCATCAATGAATGGATCGTTATGCCACTATAAATCATTTCGTCAAGGCATCAAGCATTAACCCTTATCATACCAATCTATCTTCAACTCGAATATGATGGATAACATTTTCTTAAGGGCATTAATACTCAGTCATAGTAAATACACATTGTATATACATATATACCCCAATATACACATTTTCTGATTATAGTTTTCTATGGCAACCATTTGCATGAATCTATTCACTTAAGACAATTTGTTTATGTTAAAACTAAGCACACTTGCAGCTTTCTCCCACAAATAATTTTGGTTTTGACAAACTAATACGTAGTCGCAATAAGAAAAGAAATGAGAAGAACAAACCAAAAAGGTTTTTGCTCCTTGACTCCTATCCTTGGAATCCCGATCTTACTCAGGTTTCCTCATCACCAAGCCCTAATCCATCACAAACAGAGAAAAATATCGCCGCGATGCTAAATGCTTTGCTATGATGATTTCACCAACACACTTCACTTGTAAAATTTTGGGAACAATGGTTTATATTTACCTGAACACTTCCTTTAACCGTTGTTTCAATAAATCTATTTTATTCGTAAATTGGAATCATCCAATTGGAGCAATCGAAACTCTCAAGATATGTCCTAAACAACCTGGGATCTACTTATTTTCAAAACAACACTAGAATTCGGTCAATGTAAAGCTCACTTTGCAATTCGGGTCTAATGGGGTCCAAATTGGAATATACTTATTTCAAGAACATTTGTTGTCCTAGAAGTCTATTTCACCTAGATATTTGAATCACTCAATTTGGATCAATGAATTTCAACTTATGGCCTAAATAGAAAAATTGTTCCAAAACACCAAAACCTGTATCAAACTGTAATCCAGAATTTGCCTTTTAAAATAGAGCTTCACTTTGATGAATTTTTGAACTATCAGGTCCAAATTTGAATACAATTATTTCAAAACTATTTTCTCCTAGAAGCCTAGTTTACCTGCAAATTTGAATAACTCCAATTTTGGATGAGTAATGGCTGTTATGACAAAACAAAAACATGGGTTTTGGAAAATTTTGACAAGATCTCCTAAAACCCCAACATTTCTTTATATAAAATTCTCAAAACCAATCCTAATCAAAGAAAAAGGTTGTTTGAACTCAAACTCAACATATATATATAAAAGTAGGGTTTTACCAAACCCAAACACAATCAAAGAGGGAGTTAGGAGGGTTCCTAACCTTAATCTTCTTGATCTTCACTAGCTTTCTCTTCTTCCTTCTTCTTTCCTTTCTTGATCACATAGAACCTTGAACAAAATGGAGTAAATCAAACCAAATTTGGCTTCATCCCCCACAAGCACCGTAGCCCTATGCTCTCCCAAAACCAAAACGTGTTCTTCCCCCTTTACAAGACAAGATTTGGTCTTATCTCCCTTTCATGTACAAGGTCATGTTTGGCTAAAGGTATTTTTGACTTAATTTCCCATTTTTTGCATTAAAGCCCTTTATTTCTATTTCATTTGCACAACAACTTATCACATTTCTACTTTGACATATACTCTTCTTCATTTATGATCTTTGGGTCCTCATTTGACAATTACTATTTTGACCTTTCATTTGACAATTACTATTTTGACCCTGACTCTTGTATTAATTCCGGTTTTATTTTTTTCACTTAGTATTTAAATTCGAAAAACTAAATTTAACTTGTGTTATACCCAACATTTCAATAAACTACTAGTATTAATTTAAAATTAATCACTATGCAAATTCTCACTTTAAGAACCTCTATTTTTATAAATTATAACCAATAAAATATCGAATAAATAAAATAAAAATTTATAATAGCAAAAAGTGTTATAAAGTAAAATAATAAAACGAAAAGGCTACTTTTGGGATGTTACAACTCCTCCCCTCTTAGGAGATTTGGCCTCGAAATTTACCTTCATCGAATCGTTAGATATTGTCGACGTGATAGTTTTTCACTTTCCTACATGTATTTCCTGCCTTGTGGTTTCTCCACAATATTTTGACTAATGGAATTCGCTTGTTCCTCACCCTTTGAGACTTCATGAGCCAAGATTTCCTAATGGTTCCTCTTGTAAGTCAATCGTATTAAGCTCAATAATCTCTAAGACCATATGTGAGGGGTCTAACCGATACCTCCTTAACATTGAAACGTGAAAACGCGCGATCTTTTTCCAACTCCTGAGAGGCTAACCTATATGCCATTTGACCCACTTGTTGATCACTCATACGGCCAAATGAACCAGGGCCCCGATTTGCCTCCTCGTAGTTGCTTCTATAGTAACTCATAATGGAATTCCTGCTATCTTGCCCACATTGACTTTGTGAGAACTCTCTCAAAGAAGGGGCTTACAGTGAGTATTGATTCATTCTTCCTCACCGTGGATGAGGTGCTTGATGGCAATAAGATCAGCCGACAAAGTAAACCATACCTTAGCTTCTTCCGTCAATTCTAATAATGGATTCATGGGGATTTTTCCTAGTTGCCTACCATTTTCCTTTTTCTCCTGTTAATAGGTCCACAATCTTCTGGTATTCTGGCTCTTTTAATAGTTTCTTGAATTTTGACCCATATTTTCGTACCTTCAGGTTACATGTTTCATTTATCGTTTCTCTACTGAAAGAAATCCACTTTCCTCTGACAAACACCTTCTTCCCTTTTACTCTCACCATGTTAGTATAAAACTTTTGACCAATGCAACAAAGCCAGCCTCAGGTTTTTGCCAAGTATTTTTCCATCGCTTTTTTCAAGCATTTCAATGGATAAGGGTGAGATGAGCTTGTCGAACCTCTTTCGACAATGAAACCCCCATTCTAAACTTTTTTCCATTAAAAGAAATCTTGTCCAATGAATTCCTCTTACTCTTTCATTCCTTGCTTTGTTTCAAATTTTTCCACATATTTTTCTCTTCTCAAGTTTCTTTAGTCAAGTTGTTCAATTTATGTTCTTTCCTTAGATCTCTCTTCCTCCTGCACTACTCTTGGCTGAGTTTCCTGAATTGCTTATTCCTCGCCTTCTGCGTACTTTTCCATCATTTCATTCAGGTTAGGAACAAGGTGCGTCGACTAAAAAATGGTCAGAATATAATTTTGGAATCTAAAGTTTCAAATAAAGATGAGAGAGATTTAGTGAAGGAAGATGAGTGGGTTGATGAGTTATGAGGAAGGTGGCCTTTCATATTTCAAAATTATCTATTTATGGGCTAACTGTTTTGTTGTGTGCCTTCTTTAAATGTCACGACAAATGCTAGTTTGTAGTTTATTCTCCCTTTTAACTGGTGCACATATTATCCGTGCAAAGAAATTGAAGTGGGCTAGGATTGACCTTTTGTTGCGACAGAGCAAAAATATCGCAACATAACAATATGATGTTCAAGTGTACTTATGTCGCGACTTAGAGAAATAATGTCGATACATACACTTTCTTGCAAAATCAGAGTTTAGAGTCAACCTTGTCACGACAAAGAAAGATGATGTCGCGACCTAATTCATTCATCTCAATTTAATCCTATGTCGCGAGATAAAGAAATAATGTCGCGACATACTTTCCTACAACTTCAAAAAGGCTAATCAACTCTTTGTCACGACAAAGAGAAACCAATGTCGCAACATAAAGAAATGTTAGTTAAGGTTAAGATCACTCTGGTCTCGACAATCTTATGGCTTTCCTCAAAATTGAACAATTAACATTTTTCAACCTACACACACCTAACACTATGCAATATATTCATCCCACTCAAATCATACTCTAGTGGCGCCATTCAACTTCAAAGAATCTCAAATCAAGCATGAACAACACATCTCTTTTCTTCACTTAATATAATCTAACATGATAATCATCAAGGCAGTCAAGGAATGAGCACAACAAAGCTATTTCCAATTTCTAGTTCTAAAAAAATATTTACATTCTTCCAAACTTCAACTATGCATTCTCATTAAAGACAATTAGGGAAAAAGGAGAGACTCCCCCTTTTAGCACTTTCTGCTTGATAAGTCTGAGAAGGAATGATTCCAAATAACATCCATCTCTATATACAACTTCATTGTCTTGAAAATTAACAAAATTTACAAAATAAAATTTCAAACAAAATTAAAACTAAACTTCAAACGACAAAATTTAACAAAGTTAGCTAACAATGAAAATTAATATTTTGGCTTAGGTTGCTCTTCAAGAAGCCGTCGTTTTTAATGTCTTTAGCTGTTAGATATTGATAAAAATGTTTTCCTCTTTTCGTAGTAAATTCTCCCTCTCTCTTCAAAATTTGGAACAAATCTTCATTTATGTTCCATCTAAGATAATGCTTTACTCTTTGACCATTTACTTTAAAATCATCTCCAGAATCAGTTTTTAAAGTTACTGCTCCAAAGGGTGTCACTTGCTTACTCACTGTGCTCCATCTGACTCCCGCTCCTCAAATAGCTGACTGGAATTGTATAATAGATTTGTTCTCCTGCTTTGAATTCCTCCTAATCTTCTCGATCATGCCACTCTTAGTCTTATCTTTGTAGATTCCCGGGTATTATCATAAACTTCATTACTCAACTTTCAGCTTCATTCATTTGGAGATATCTCTTTCTTTGCAAATTGAAAATCACAATTCAGCTGATACCTACATAGCTTTATATTCGAGTTCTACAGGGAGATGACAAGGTTTTCCAAATACAATTATGTATGGGGACATTCTAATGGGAGTTTTGTAAGCAGTTCTATAATCCCATAATGCATCATCTAACTTTATGTAATTGTCATTTTCTCGTGACATAAGTTCACTGCTTTCCTGTAATTTTTTATCTCCCTATTGAAATCTCTGGCTTTCCCATTTTACTGCGGGTGATAAGTTAATCCCATTACATGTCCATTCTATATCTACTCACGCTTTAGAAACCTTGTTTTCAAAATGACTTCCCTTATCACTACACGATTCTTCTGTCTAAATCATTTAAAATATTTCTTTGAATAAACCAAACCATCGTCGGCATCATTTCTGTGAGGACATGTTATTGCTTCCACCCACTGGGATACATAATCCATAGCTAGAATGTGGTATTTAACTGAGATTGAATGTCCCATGAAGTCTATCCCCCATACATAAAAAATTTGCACCACCAGGATTCCTCGGGAGGGCATCTCACTTATGCTTTAGTGCCGGGCCAATCTCTCCGACATTTATCACAATGTTTTACCCATCCAAAAACAGTTTTTGAACAGAGTGAGTCAATAAAAGCCTGATTTGAGCAAGTTATTATGGGCTGTTTTATCTCCTGCACAGTGTCCTCCATATGGTGATGCATGACATTTATTAAAAAATTCAATTATTTTTGTTTATGGTACACATTTCCTGATAATCATATATGCTTCTCTTTTGAAAAGTAGTGGGTCATCCCAAATATAAAATATGCTATAAGTTTTCAATTTTCTTCTCTACTGGTGGCTGAACTCAGGTAGCATAATTCCACAAGCTAAGTAATTTCAATGTCAAGATACTAGTATTTAATATAATAAAATGTGTGCTCATCAGGAAAGTTCTTTACTATTTTAATTTCCTTTTCCCTTCAGTAGTTTTTCCAATATGGCAAGTTATCACTATCATATCGTTACCATTCTTATTGTCTTTTATTTCTAAATCAAACTCTTGTAGCAATAATACCCATTTGATCAGTCTTGGTTTGGCTTATTTCTTTGCCATAAGATATTTAATAGCAGTATGATCAGTGTGTATTATAACATGGGATCCCAATACGTAGGGCCTGAATTTTTCACAAGAAAACACCATTGCTAGCATCTCCTTTTCTGTGGTAGAGTAATTCTCTTTTGCCTCATTGAAGGTTTTACAGGCATAGTATATGGCACTGAATATCCTCTCAATTATTTGTCCCAATACTGCTCTAATTGCATAGTCACTAGCATCACACATTATTTCAAACTCCCTGTTTCTAAATGTCACTACGATGGGAGTCAGACCGTCCGATTTAATTTTCAAATGCAGCTTGCATGATTCATCAAAATCAAACTTTCTTTCCAAAGAGGTTTATAATGGTCTCGAGATTTTTAAGAAGTCCCTTATAACCTCCCGTAAAATCCTACATGTTCTAGGAAACTTTATCCTTTTAATCTATTGTTGGTAAGAGACAGGGAAATCTTTATGGATGTACTTCAAGATATGGATCCAGTTTTGAGAAATGTTTAGAAAATTTGGAAACAGTACTTAAGAGGTGCTAAGACAAAAATCTAGCTCTGAATTGGGAAAAATGCCATTTTATGGTAACAGACTGCATTGTTTTGGGGTACAAGATTTCTGCAGCTGGGTTAAAATTAGACCAAGCAAAAGTTGCTATTATCCTTATAAAAGCAAAGGTGCCATAAGGACATGTAAATGTAGTCTTCTCCTGATCCTCAGGGGCTATGACAATCTGGTTATATCCAGAATATCCATTAAGAAAATGCAATGGGGTGTCCTACTAACTCCGTCCAAAGATTGTCAATGAAAGGTAGAGGATAATGATCCTTCTTATATATCTAATTTTATAGTCTATAATAATCTCTCCATCCTCGTCGCTCTTGTAAGAATTAATTCATTCTTCTCATTTCTGATTACAGTAAATCCATCCTTCTTGGGAACCACATGAATTGGGCTCACCCAAGGGCTGTCTGAGATTGCATATAAAAAGCCTGAATTTATCCATTTCAGTACTTCTTTTATGATAACTTCTTTCATTACTGGATTTAGCCTTCTTTGATGTTCAATGGAAGTTTTTGCATTTTCTTCCAAACAGATCTTGTTTATGCACATAGCTGACCGATTCTTCAAATCTTTCTATGACCAAGCGATTGCTTCCTGTATTTTCTCGAGAGTTTCAAGGCTTTTAGGGTTCTTTCTATATTTAAGTTAATGGTAGATGATATACAACAAGTCTTTCTTTTTGGTTCTAAGAAAGCATACTTCAAATGACTGGCAATTCCTTCCTAACCCTTTGAACTTGTTTATGTTTCTATGCCTTTCCTTATTGTCGCTTTTTGCATCAAGCTTTCATCAATATCAATTTTGATTCAAATTTGGAGTTCAGAAATTCAACATCAAGAACATCAAGATACTGGAATTTCATCTCATTTTCATTCATTGAACTCTGAATCTTACAATCATTTATCAGTTTAGAAGTGTGTTCGTTGGACCAAAAGACATATACAAATTTATGACACTATTTCCAAAGGACTATTGTCTAATCCCCAGCAATAATGCCATGAAACTTGTTAATTATATTTATTTGCAATTATACTGATTAAAAAATGGTTCCTAAGATCGGATAAATTTCTTCCCGGTTTTGATCCATGATTCTCAAGTGCACAAAGCTGAACAAGTAATAAAGCCGGATTTTAGTCCGTATATCGATCCCACAGAGATCTCAAGAATTTTCAATCAACTACCCCGACTACTCAAGCCTGAAGGTCATTTTGGAATTTAGTGGATAGACAATTTGAATCGCCTTTGAAAGCCTTAAAATAATGAAACCAAAAAGAATTGAATTAATAACAAATGAATTGAATAATTAAATAATTGAAATGACAAATTTAGACTCGAACAGCTATCTATAAAGGGAACATTGAAAAATAAAGCTATCAGAAACATCAATCTCTTCAGACGTGACTGTAATTTGCTTCATGAACCACGATTTAAACTAGTCCAAGGAGTATGAAAGTGCAATTGATCTCTCCAAACCCCACCCGCTCATCATCTCACCTTCACCGTCTCTGACTCTCTCTCTCTCTCTCCCCCCCCCCCCCCCCCCCGAGGGGGGTAAGACAAAGGTTAGATAACTACCTTAATCGGGCTGCCTTGTTTCGGGGTATTTTCTTTCAATACTTCATACCCACAACCGTGGACTCAGAAACCTGAGCTCTTAAATTATAGTCATTGCACAGATTTACACTATAACGGTTTCTCTTTCCTCAAAATTAGAACAAATTTCATTCTTTCCTTTTGATTAGATCCTTCCTTGCTAACACTAGGATTGAATTCACTATTCAATCGAGGCGAACTCTCTCGTGAGCTGTTTAAATTGATAAATCGGTTTAACCCATTCCCCGTCCCAAGTGAAAGAGGATTTATCAATTTAATCACATAGAGCACATTAAATCACTAATAGCAGGTTCAGATACCGTCCACGAATTGCTCATTACCTCAGGAATGCCTTCCCTGTGTCAACTCAGAGGGCCTCCTGGAAATCAGAGCTTGAGACAATCCGTTTATGGGTAGGCGACAATGATATTGGGATCAATTCCATAAAATAAACAAAACCAGCAAGTAGATTTACAAATTGAAGTTCAGCATCGATGAATAAAATTCTGCAGGAAAGATAATTTATGACGATAGAGTCACTTAATGGAAGTCAATTTCTAAATCCATCGATTACACCATACATTACTCGCTGGATAAAGAAACCACTGTACTAGGAAATCGGTAGGTCAAATCCAAAATTATTCGGTTCAAACAACTGCATGTAATTTGAAGAAAATATAAATCTGCATTCAATGAAAACTTAACAAATGCAATATTCGATCCAAATTTAAAAACAAAAATATGAACTAATCTAAAATAAAACAAAGAAAGAAAAGAAAATTAAAATGAATAGGAGCCTCGGCAACCTCAGATCTCTCTTTCAAGTCGCCACAGAGGTATGCCTTCTCGCAGCGCCTACTTATTTATAGGGTTCTCAAGTTGAGCCCTGCACTTCTTTTGACTTCAGCTTAATCGACTAGCTGATCGCTGATGTCGCTGGTTATCACCCTTTGTCGCGAATTTCAAGTATTCCAGCTTTGTCAGAGAAGCTTTGTTTGGTCTCGACATGTCTTTGGTGGGAACTGGCGTCGCCAAATGATCTTGTCGCACCTCTTTCTTTGAAATCGATGTCGCGGCAACTAATTACATCGCAACCTACTTCAGATGATGTCACGACAAACAATGTTGTCTCGACCTCTTTATGATGTCAATGCACTTCTGCTTGCTTCGCTAAGGCGATCGCTTAATGATGTCGCGACCTTAAGTTCTTGCATTGATGTCGCGATAAACCAGGTGTTGTCGCACCTTCTTTTCTTATTGAACCGTTGTTGGCGACCGCCGGAGCGCATGTCGACTCTTTCGTAGTCATGGTCGCGATAATCATGCGTTGTCACTTTTTCGGGCAAATCGATTGTCGCGAACACGACGAATGATGTCACACCTTCTCTTAGTCGATGATACGACCTAGTTTCTTAAGTAAGCCGATGTCGCGACCTAGTTTCCTTGCAGTCATGTCACACGCTTCCATTCGCTGATGTCGCGATCGCATCCGCATGTTGCGACATAAATGTTCACAATGAATTGTTTATCTTCGTCACAACTTCTGCGTCGCGACCATTGTCCACCAGATCGGGTTTAATTTGCCTTCACACTCGAATGATGTCGATATCATGTCTTCTCTATCAATTCCTCGGGTTGTTGACTTTGAGTTTCTTTTCTAGTTTCAGCCTGTTTTGTCTTCACCATATTTCATTTATGATCGGAGCTTTATAGTTGCAACTTTAATATGTATTTCGATTGCTGTAAAGGCTCTACGACATCAAATCCTTTAATCTCTTTGTGGCCTCTCCCGTCGCAATTTCCTTCACCCATATATCAAGATCGTCGCCCACATTCTCGCTCCTTTGACGCAATTTCGCTTGAATCTCGCTGCACGTAGTTTGGTGAAGTATTCCATATTCCCCGCATAAATCACTTTTAGAATAAACAAATCGTAAAAATGGACTGAAATGTATGACTTTTAAGCTCATCAAACCTCAAAACTTAAAATTTTGCTGCTTGTCCTGCTAAAGAAAAGAAAGATTTGTTTGTCCTCAAACAAAAGGACATTTTTCCTCGCTTTGTTTTGCAAGCTTGCAAACTGTTCTAATTGAAAAACGAAAAATTAAATTGCTTATCAGATATTTAGCTTCTGTCCATAAAGGTTAGTTTCTACTCAATCGCTTGTACATAACTAAATTGTTGAATTTGTTTTATAAATGTGATAGTCAATTGATCCCACAAAAGTATGTAGGTTAGTCTTCTTCCTCACCTAGTGAGTCAAACCTCGCAGGTTCTCTGCGCTTGATCCTCAATAGCTCTCCAAATTCCATAGTTGTTCATATTGATTCACTCAATGGAGGTGAAATTCCAACCTTCAAGATCAAGAAGGTCTTCTGTGCTTATAAATGTTAGGCTTGGGTAATGGGTAGGATAGATGAATTTTAGGTTAAGATTACCCAAACTTCTTTCTTTCTTTTCTTACTTAATCACAGCTTTCCTTTTCCTTGCAACTTTTTAATGATTTCCCCAAACTTCATCTCGAGGTATCTCCTTGGAATTCTTGTGTTTAAAACTGCTTGTTCCAATTTCATCTGTATTTCATTGTTGGAACTCTTTCTCCCACTTTTCAGAAAAGTCTAATGTTATGTCTTAGTTTCTAACACTCTTAGCGAACTGGGGTTAGTAACCCCATACCACTGGCATTAGGTACTGTGTGCTGAAACACCCTAAGAACTTAATTGTTCAAGAGAGTTAGGCCATAAGACAAACTTCTTCCCTTTAAGCTTTCTTTTCTGTTATTTCCTCCCGCTTTAGATTTGTCCTTCTTCACCATTTTCTGTATTTCTCCTTTAGTTCTCCAAAAATATACTCCCCCAAACTTTATTGCTTTCTCCCTCCTTGAGTTTTCGGGTAATTAGAGGTTCTTACTCGGGAGGATTAGTTATAAAGGATGGCTTCTGGGATTTCCAATTGCTTGTTTTGAAGATAGGGACTGGTTGCTCACCCTAGAGCTGTGGTGTATGCAAAAGCATATAAATAATGGTGGCTAGAAAGGCTCAAACTGCCAAGGATAGCCTGCATCATTTCTTGTTAGTTGTATTACCTAGGATTTCGCCTTGATCAATAATCTAACAAGTTCTAGAACTCTTTTTGGTTAACTGTGAATAACCCTAAGGATGTCCTTGACTCACTTTAGTTGATGAGGATTTATTTGATCCCAGGTTCACCAAGTTCTTTAGCTAACTGTTTATAATTCAAACCCAAAAATATGTTTTGCTCTTTCATTTGTATAACTTTCCTTTAATCGATCATCAACCCAAAATTCAAATCACCATGCAATTTGTATTTCAATTCAATTATGTTACCTAGCATCCTTATTTTCAATTAGTTGTGTTTCGCCATATTCTAATCAATTAGCTAATATTATGATATGTCATCATTTTCATTATCGAGCTAATTCTAATTGTTATTCTTCTAACAATTAAAGCAAAAGTAAATACACAATTTTGACTTCAAACAACACAACATTAAACAAATTTTTATTTTATTCATGATTGTATAAAGTCGAGAATCAAATAAAGGCCTGGAAATGAGAAGAGACGGATGAGTCAATCTGAAGGTTTTTTTCTTTGAGAAAGTAGCAAAGATGTTTGGAGGATCCAGATCATGGGTTGCTGTGCTTTGGGTTGAACTTGGGGAATTTCATTTATGTCCCTCTCTTTGTTCTTGGGTAATTTGCTTTCTCCATTTGTTCTTCAAGAATCATTTCACTGGTGAGATCAACTTTTTTATTCAAATCATCTTGCCTTCACCTCAAGTTTGTTCATTGTATTCTCCATTTCAAACATTACCTCTAAAAAAATTTGATAAATTGTTGACCAAATCCAAGTTTTCTAGCCAATTTTCTTCTATAGGCATCATCACATCAAGAATTTTATCTCTATCTATCATCTTCTTCCTAAGTCCTTTAACAATGACATATAAAGGAATTTGAACCCTTTGATATGCTCCCTTTGTCTTGGCTTTGTTCTGCATCCCTTTCTTTGATAAGCTCTGGTTGAGTGTCTCGATCATAATCTGATTATTGTAGAATGATTCATGGCTAAGCCGCAATTTTCAAAAGATCTTGTCTCTTCCCTCCATTTCCTTTCAAATTTTCTTCGATGCTCTAAAGATCTTTTAAGTCGTTCCTCCTTTCGCCTTCAACTCCTCTTCCCATTTTGCCTTCTTCAACGCCGGTCATACATTCTCTTTCGTCGCCTCTTCCCACCGTTGATCTCTTCTTTCAATTCAAATTTTCATACACATCTTCTCTCGACTTTGTCAACGCTCCATTTCTCTTCTCTTTCTTCCATACTTTTCCGCATGGAAATGAGCATCTTCATTATTCGCTATCTTCTTGGGCCCTCTAGAGCTCCGGGTTCCCCAAATTCCCGTTTTCATTGTGGGAGAGCCGTCGCTGGGGTGGTGGAATCTATAGGACTCTCTTCATCCGTCCATGTCCTCGCAAAAATACAGGTGTTCCTTAGGTCGTGTTTCGATTTTGTTCTTCGTCTTCAACCAAGAGTTTCCTCTTCTTCTTGTATTCTCCTTCTTCATTTCCAAAGTCCGCTCTTCCACTATGACCCTTTTTCTTCACTTACTTGGCCCCTTTTTCTATCCCAATGTATTAATGGTGAAGTATCGAGCACTCTTCTTCTTTCGCCCAACTCCTTCTTCACACCCACCCTTATACATAACTCCGTGATGGTTAAGGTGGAATTGTGGCCTCTTTGTTTCTTCATGATATTTCATTATGGAATTTTCTAATAATAGCTCCAAAGATTCAAATTTTATAGCCCTTCGTGACGGCATGTAGTATGATCAGCTTGTTCTTCTTATCATGCAGATATAAGCTTGTAGGGAACTTTAATCAATCCAAAATAAAACCATACCTTGGCTTCTTCTGTCAGATCTCCCCTATCGATAATTTTTTTCTCTTCTTGACCTTTCCCCCATTTCACTTTGCCATGTCACCTCCCGCTATCTTTCACTGCTAGGGCTTTCTCGTTAACTTCGTACTTTGATCCATGCTTTCAATCCCTCCATTCCGTATATCGATTTATAGTCTTAGCCCATATGGAACCCAAACCCTCGACGAATGTAGTTCTCCTTCACAACAAGGTTTGAGCAAATTCTCTCACAACTCAAGCAGATAACCCGCTTTTGATGTTTGCTGCACTTTTCCCATTCTCTTATTTTATCAACTCTTCAACTGGGAGAGATGAGATGACTAACTCCCTTCTCCTATAAATCCCTTTCCTGCATAGTGTTTCTTCCATACGGAGTAAGCTTCTTCTGAAATGAAGTCATCCTCCTCCTCTTCTTGTTGCCTCTCCTTTCCCTTTCTCCTCTGCTGCCTTGCAACTGGTTGAACTTCAGGTTGTTCGACTGTACTGCTCTCCACTCGTAGGTTCCAGATGAACCCTTCGTCGAGCATGCCCTCCATGATTTCACTGCATTTGGGATGAGGGATTGTAGGTCTCGCCATTAGAGAAATTGAAAGGTTTGTAGTTGTAGTTCAGATCTAGGTTTGATTTGAAAATCAGTGGAATACGCCGAAGGTGAAAAGTTGAATTTGTTTCAAGGGAAAATTGATATCAAAGGAGCTTTCAACGCTTTATAATTCAATTATGATTGTCATTTATTATTTCATTTATTTACAGCTATTTAATTTCACCTTTTATTGTTATTGAGTGCTGTCATTAAATTAGGGCAAAATTAAAAGTTGCCCAGCAGGCAAACTTTTCTTTGATGTCGCGATTATTGTTTGTCTTGACATGAATTATCTGTGGGAGGACAAGTCATCCTCGTCGCGACATCGTGCATATCATGACATTATTCAAATTTGTTAAGTAATTTCACCACTCTTTGAAGGACTTGCTCTTGTTGGTGACCTAAATGGTCTCTGTCAGCGATTCTATTTCCTCGTCATGACATACCTTGGTCGACCTCACTCTTGCTCTCCTCCAAAGATCGATCGAGTCACGACATCAACTCTCGTCATGATTTCGCCTGTCACATATGTTTTGTCGCGACCTAGTCTCGCACTGTTTCAAATTTAATGAATGCATATCTTTTCACTTTATTAATTTCTGCACACTCTTAACATCAATTTAATCATTCCCACACAAAGAACTCAAAATGTAGAGTCTATTCAATTTTCACGGAATTTGTTTAGGAGAATAGTAATTCCATTTTCCCTGTCGCTTTCTTCCGCAGTTACTGAGATGTCCCTGAGTTGTCCTTTTCTCTCCTTCCCTTGCATTTCGCATAAGCACTCGCAACATTTTAAAGGATTCAATTAAACAAAAATTAACTTCAAGTACTAACTAATCATTATAAGAACCGAAGAAAACAAAAGCAACATGAATTATAAAAAAATCAAAGTCTAAAAACAAACTAAAATTCTTACGGGTCGCTTTCCCATCACCAAGCTCAGCTTTAAGTCCTTAGTCGACTTGTCGCTTTGATTTTCTCTTACTAAACCAGCTGGAGTTCTTGCTTTCTTTCTTCCCTACTTTGATAATGCTTCAGTCTTTGTCCATTGACTTTAAATTCTTCCCTCAACATCACGGTAGCATCGCTTCCAAATGTAAGGTTTCGATATCACTGCGGTAATGTCCACTCCATTCGATTTTAACTTCCCCTGAAATAAACTTCAATCCTGAATTAAAAGAAGAACATGTTCTCCCTCGCTCAACTCTTTCTCCTAACTCTCCGATCATGCCATTTCTTTGTTTGTCCTTGTATATTCTACATTGTCGTAGTTTCTATTCGCTTCTTCCACCCATCTGGCTTGGAGCAATTTCTTCCTCATAGCTTTAAAATCAAAGTTTAGCTTCACGGCCCATATAGCTTTGTATTCCATTTCAGAGGTAGATGATACGGTTTGCCAAAGACAACTTTGTATGGGGACATTCCAATGGGAGTTTTGAATGTAGTCCTTGTAAGCCTCAGTGCATCATCAAGTTTGAAGACTAACTCTTCCCGGGCCAACTCACACTCTTTTCCGTGATTCTTTAATCTCCCCGTTTAAATCTTCATTGTCCATTGGTCTCGGGATGATAAGCCAGGACTCTTATATATGGTTGATCCATACTGCTCATGAGTTTTGCAAATATTTTGTTTGCAAATTGGCTTCCCCCATCACTAATACAGTTCGGGTGTTCCAAATCTCGTCAAAATATTCTTTGTAAGAAACCTCACAATTGTATTAGCATCATTCCTTGACAAGCACGCTTCCACCCATTTGGAAACATAATCACTGCCGTAGTGGCGGCTGTGTTTCAAATGATGTGGAATGGTCCCATAAAAATCTATTCTACATCAAAATTACACTCACCATTATACCTTTAGGGGCATTTCTATTTCACACATATTTCCAATCTTGGCATCTATCACATAATTTGACCCATTCGAAGATGCCGTAGAAAAATGAAGGGCTAATAAAACTCTGATTGGAGATCTTATTATCGCTCTTCTCCAAAAATGCCCCCATATGGCGATGCATGGCATTCATTCATAATTCTCGCTTGTTTCACTCTCCGTACACATCTTCTCGATAATCATGTCATGACTTCTTTAAATTGCGCTGGTCATCCTGCATTTTAGTACCTTCGCCGTCGCCCCGAGCTTCTTTTTCTTCACTGGTAGCTGAATTCATGAGGAACTACTCCACAAGCTAGGTAATTCACAATATCAGCATACCATGGAAGTTGGAATGACACCTTAAACAAATTGCTCATCCGGGAAGCTCCTCCTACACTCTCGCTCCTCCTTTCTCGTTTCATTCTTTTCACTGGACAAGTGATCAGTTATCACATTGTCACACCCTTTATCTTAATTTCAGATCGAACTTTGCAAGAGAGTAGTAATCACCTTACTGCATTTCCCTGGGTTTAGCTTCCTTTTGGATATCAGATATTTGATGGTCAGATGATTCATGTGAACTATAACGTGGGATCCTAAAATGGTGCCCATGATAGGTGCGCTGTAACCAATCTGATCTTGATTTCTCTTCAAAAGGCAGCCTCAGAATCATTAAAATTAAACTTTGTGTCCTTCTCCAAGAATCCGCATATGGTCCTGGCTATCTTTGAGAAGTCTGATGAATCTCCTATAAAACTAACATGCCCCAAGAAACTCCTTATCCCCTTTACTATCGTGGGAGGTGCAAGTGGCTCTTTGATAATGGAAATTTTGATTGGTCCACTTCTAATTCAGAGTAAATTTTATGACCAAGAACAATACCTTATGTTACCATGAAATGGCACTTTTCCCAATTTAGTGCTATCAAGCCATCTCAGATCTTTAAGCATCGTTTCCGTGTTGTTCGGGACATTGTTCAAAACTAGACTACACACCGTGAAGTCATCCATAAAATTTCCATGACTTCTCAACCAAATCGAGAGAACATTGACATCATACATCGCCGAGTGCAGAGTATCGCATATCCTGCCGGCATCCTTCCGAAGGCAAAGGTACCGTGGCATGTGGAACGTGGTCTTTTTCTCGGGTCCTCAGCAGCCTCGTAACTGCTGTAGCCTCGATACCCGCTCCAAGAAACAAAAATGAGGGTGTCCCGCTAATCATTCAACATCCTATCAATGAAGGTAAAGGGAAATAGATCTTCCCGGTTACTGTGTTCACTTTCCCGTAATCAATGCATACTTCCATCCTCACAACGCTCTTGTCGAATTAATTCATTTCTTTCTACTATGGATCACAAGAATCCAATCTTCTTTGGAACCACATGAATTGGCTAACTCCAAGGACTCCGTCTGAATTGCATAGATAAACCACAAAGATTTAACCATTTGAGCACTTCCTTCCCGACTACTCTTTCATTACTGATTCAAATACTTCCTTTAAGGTTGTTCTTCATTGCTTTGCATTTTCTTTCCAAAGAGTATTTTGTGCATGCATATTGATGGATCACAATTTCTAACTCTTCAATAGCTAAGCTATAGACTCCTTTATGATTCCTTAAAATTTTCAAAGAACCTCTGCTCAAGATCACTAAGTCTACAGAATTATCAAGCTACTCTTTTGGTAGTTCCGTGTAAGCATACATTAAAATGACTTGCAACCTCTTTAAAACTAGCCCTTCTTCACTGGTTTCTTGATGAAATTCCCTTTCTCTCATTTTTGTCTCCTTTTTCAACTCCATTTTGTTCAAGACTCATCACTCTTTTCGCAGAATGTAACCGAAGGTGCAAGAAAATCTAACTTTTAAAACCCTTTCAAGGATTTGAAATTTTTTCTTCTTCTTATTGATTGAAAGTTGGGAATTACAATCATTGTAAAAATCGAATTGTTGACATACATCTTCTATTGACTTGATATCTTCCTTTCTATGTCTAAAATTCCTTAAACTTCTCGATTAAATTGAAGTCACCGCCCCTTCTCCAACTCGAGTGAGAATTCCTTCCGCATATCGACAGCCGTCTAGCTGCAAGGAAATGTGGCCTTCCCAAAGCAAAGAGGGACTTGTGGAATCTTCTTCCATATCCAAGATATTTGTCAATCGGAAAATAAACTTCCACCTTAATAAAGACATCTTCTACATTCCTTCAGTTTTGCCGTGGTCTTATCTCTATTTCGAGGGTAACAAGAATGGGAGTAAGCTCCCCCAACTTAACTTCAATGCACAGGCATTAAATTGATAATCGGCACTCAGGTCAGGCGTAGAGCTTTCTCCGAACCTAAACTCTCTAGTAATGGTGTAGGGAATGGTGAAGCTCCCGGACTCTTCCATCTTTTCTCGTAAGTCTCTCTGATCACAGATCAAGTCGCAGCCTGGGTTCACACAATTCCTTCTTCAGCAATCTTTCTTTCTTTGCTCAGTATGTCTTTCAAAATTTTGCATAGTATCCGAAAGCCTTACCACTTCAGAAAGGCATAATGATCTCCAACTTCAAAGGTTTTCAAAATCTCCAGGTAAACTGCTCCTCTCATCTTTGATTTCTCGCAAATTCTCTGAAACGGGACCAGAGCAAGATTGTTCCTCGGGTTTTCTTGCTTCCTCTTCTCCCGACATTTCTGCTCTTCTTTCTTTCTTCTCCAAGAGTTTCAAAGATTATCCGCCTTCTTCTCCCTTGTTGCTTTCATCCTTTCGTCTTTCCTCCAAGTTTTCCCACTTCCTGAGCGCATGTACCCATACGCCTTCGATTCTTCAGCTACCGGGAAAGCATCTTTCATCCGTTTTGCGTATTAGGCCAATTGCCCTATTTGTGTCCTGTGTTCGAGGGAGGCATTAGTGGTCTTCTGAAAAATTTGAGAATTGGTATTTGAGGATTCCAATTCTGCAAACTTTTGTTCATGGAGGTTTAATAAATTTCTCTTGTCGTTTCCGTATGAATTGCAGATTTTGATCTTCAAATATATGAGCTCTCCTCGACTCGTACTCAGCTTCATTTTCACCTCCTTGTCATTGCTAGAGGAACCTTGTGCTGCCGGAGATCCTCATGAGGATTGGCTCCATGCCTCGGCTCGCGAGGCCCCTCCACCATATGAAAAATTTCATGGTTCTCGTTATCGATGATAGTTTGTCAAGGGTGTTAGGATTTGCCGAAGTGATAGCTTCTTGGCTCCCCTGGGCACTTAACCTCCTCAAGATCATAAAACATTTTCGTAAGTACACGCTGACTCTCCTGACAGTTCCTTTCGACATTCCTATTTCATGAGTAAAGGTGCATCTTCCTCTTTGCTCACTCATCTTCATGCAATGATGGCATCTAACTTTGTCTATGGTCACATCTTGCTCACCCATGACTCTCTTCCTCTACTAATTTACTCTTGAAAACCTATTGAGCTTTCATATTGCATTTAGCCGTCTTCAATCAGATCTCTCGCTTCAAAGACTTTTACGCTCTAATGCTCCATGCAGAGGAAGGCATCAATAATGCCCTTAGATGTACTGTCCGCAGCATGATACACTATGTCCATCCGTGTCTTTAGATCTATTCCATGATCAAGTATCTTTTTCAGCAACCTTGAATCTCTCCCATGCTACATAAAGGCTCATCTTCCCCTGCTGAACACAATTATCTCCCTCCTTCTCTGAGTGCAGTGACGGGGAAGAATCTGAACCAAGTAGGCTTCTACAAGCTCCTCCCAAGTATCATCAGATCCATGGTAGAGATTCATACCATGTGGCTGGGCCGCATTCTTAGAGAAAATGGGAATAAATGCGTATGACCTCCTGTGTCACCCATTCAACTTCTCACTGTACTCACAGAATTCTGAGAAACCTTCCTGTGTGCCTGCTCATTTGGGTCTTCAGCTGGACGGAATTAAGAAATCGTTGTTACTCGAATCATTGTAATCAAAGCAGGCCGGCTCGGGCCCAAAGTTATTTGCATCAACTCGTAGGTCAGTTCCATTACGTAGTATTCATCCCGGTTAATAGGTCTCCAAAAGTCCTCCATTGTATCAATGACGAGGCCTTCCGGGGTCATTGCTCTTTGTCCTACCCTCATTCTAGTTTCATCCGCCATAGCCGAGCCTTTCGCTTCCTTTCATTTTCTCTCAAGCTTCTGAGTGTTCTTTCTAATTCAGTATCTACTGGAATCAGATCAGTGTTCTGTTTCCTATGCATTAAAGTTTTCCCTAAATAAAACATACTCACAGTTATCAGATTTAGTTAAGCCAACAAATATTTCTCAATATGGTTTGTTAAAGTTAGTATTAAAATAACCACCGCTTGAAAACTATTTTTGTTCTTTTTCTTTTAAATGTCCAAATTAGTATTTCTTTCTTTCGTCTCAATATTGATCTACAATCTTTAGATCCTCGGCTAACGCGCCTAAAACTTGTGTTCGTTGAATTTAAAGATATATACAAATTTATGACACTATTTCAAAGGATCATTGTCTTAATCCCCAAAGAATAGCATATGAAACTTGTTAATTATATTTCTTTGTAATTATATCGAGATTAAAAATGGTTTCTAGTCCGATAAATTTCTTCCCGGTTTCATCCATGATTCCAAGTGCATGTGTCGAACAAGTACAAAGTGGATTTTAGTCCAGATATCGATCCCCAAAGAGATCTCAAGAATTTTCAATCAACTCACTCCCCACTACTCAAGCTCTATACTATTTGGACCATGATAGACAATTTGAATCATTGAAAGCCTTAAAATAATGAAACTAAAAGAATTGAATTAATAACAAATGAATTGAATAATTAAATAATGAAACACAAATTTAGATTGAACAGTTATCTATAAAGGAAACATTGAAAATAAAGCTATCAGAAACATTAATTCCTTCAGACAGAATCAGAATTTTGCTTCATGAACCATAGATTTAAATCTAGTCCAAGGAGTATGAAAGTGCAGCTGGATCTCTCCAAACCCCACCGTTCATCATCTCACCTTCACTGTTTCTCTCGAAGACAATGGGTTAGATAACTACCTTTAATCTGGGCTACCTTGTTTTGGGTATTTTTCTTCTTCAATACTATACTCCATTGTCCAGATCGTAAACCCGAGCTCTTAAATTACAATATTGCAATGTATTTACATCAGATACCGGTTTCTCTTCAAAATTAGAATGTTTTCATTCTTTCCTTGATCATGTAACACGGAATTGAATTCACTATTCGAATCGAGGCGAACTTTATGCATGTTTAAAATTGATAATTCGTTCAACTCATTCTCGTCTCCAAGTGAAAAGAGGATTTATCAATTTAATCACATAGAGCACATTAAATCACGATAAGCGAGGTTCGCATACCGTCCACAGTACTCATTACTCGAGGAATGCCTTCCTTTGTGTCCTTTCGGGCCTCACGGAAATTGAAGCTTGAGACAATCCATTTTATGGGTAGGTGACAATGATATTGGGATCAATTCCGCAGAAAAATAAACAAAACCCGTAGTGGGTTACAAAGCGAAGTTCAACATCGATGAATAAAGTATGCGGGAAAGATAATTTACGATGATAAGTCATTTCAATGAAAAATTTGGGTTTCTGCATCACTAGATTACACCACATACATTGGCTTCTTGATCAGAAACCCACTTTGTAATTAGGAAGCTGATGATTCCAAATCAAAATTTATTAAAATTCAAACAACGACGATGGTGAAAAGAAATATAAATGCGCATTCGGCTAAAACTTTAACGGCTAACGTTCGAATCCAGATTTAAAACAAAAATACGAACTAATCTAAAATAAAAGCAAAAGAAAGAAAGAAAATTAAAAAATCACGAGGCCTTGTGCCAGGATCTCTTTGAGTCGCGAAATTCGTTATTGATAGCAACTACTTATTTATAGGAGTTAGAGTTGCGGGCTAATTTGATGCACCTCTTTTGGACTTCGAGTTCGCGCGGCCCGATTGGTTGTTGATGTGTAAACATCAATTCTTTGTCGTGACCTCTGTTGTCTCGGCCTTTGCTCCTTGAAGCCTTTGTTTGGTCGACATGTCTTTGGTGGAGGCCCGATGTCGCGACAAGCGATCTTGTCGAACCTCTTTTCTTTGGGCGATGTCGCTGACGGGGTTATTCTGCGGCGTCGCGACCTTACCTCTTTGTATTTGATGTCGCGACAGCTCAATGTTGTCGCGACCTTATGGACCTTGCAGCGGATGTCGCGACCTCTTTATGATGTCGCGACCTACGTTACCTCTTGCTTGTATCGCGTTTAATGATGTCGCGACCTCAAGTCCTTGCAATTGATGTCGCGACAACCAAGTGTTGTCGCGACCTTTTCTTGCTTGTTGTCGGCGACCGGCGAGTGATGTCGACTTCGCTCTGTGTAGTTGATGTCAGCGACAACGGGTGTTATGTCGCGACCTTCTTCCGGTCTGGCCCGATGTCGCGACCATTTGAATGATCTTCGCGACCTTCTCTATCTTTCGCGTGATGTGTGACATGGTTTCGCCTTACGCCGGCTGATGTCGCGGCGCTCTGGTCGGTGTTGATGTCGCGATTGCATCGGATAATGCGACATAAATTTCGATCGATTGTTTATCTTAAATGCCGCCAACTTCTTTTTGGTGTCGACCTCATTTGTCCTTGTCTTGGGTTTAATTTTGTCGCGACCTCTGAATGATGTCGCGACATCATGTCTTCTTCTTCATCAATTCCTGGTTGCTTGACTTTGAGTTTCTTTCACGCCCAGCTCGTTTTGTCTTCAATTACGCTTCATTTGCGACTGGAGCTTTGTAGTTGCAACCTTAATATGTATTTCGATTGCTATAAGGCTTCATGACATCAATCCTTTAATCACTTTGTCTTATACTCTTCTTTGCAATTTCCTTCAGCTAGTTACACTCCCGATCTTCTTTCGACCACGATACGCTCCTTTTACTTTGTTTCTTTGCTTTCTTTTGAATTCCTATTTGCCTATGATTTGGTGAAAATATTCCATATTCCTGCACATAAATCAGCCTTTTTTAGAATAAAATAAATCAGAAAAATGGACTGAAAATAGATGACTTTTAAGCTCATCAAAGTGATGGGAACTTTTGTTTCTACAATCTTATAATCAATATTATCAAATTTTGGCTATTTCAAACTGTGATTGAGATTGAAGTGCACCGCCTCATCTCGACCTAAGTAAGCTCTCCTTTACGCACATCTATCTGGTTGCTCTGTAGCGAGGAAAGGCCTTCTTTGCTTGACGGTGGGACTTGTTTGTCTTCTTTAATATCCATAACCACAAAGTCCACTGGAAAAATGAACTTTCCCACTTTGATAAGCACATCCTCAAGAATTCCCTTAGGTTAAGCTAAGGTTATGTCTGCCATCTGCAGGGTCATGGCTATGGGAGTAAGCTCCCCCAAACTTAGTCTCTTGACTACATATAAGGGAATCAAGTTGATGCTGGCTCTAGAATCACACAGTGCTTTTCCCATTTTAGAATTTTCTATTGTGCAAGGGAGAGTGAAGCTGCCTGGATCCTGCATTTTCATTGGTAAAGACATCTGGATAGATGCATTGCAGGTTACTATTAAGCTCACTACTTCTTCTTTAGTAATTTTTCTTTTTCTACTAAATATATCCTTCATAAATTTAGCATAGTGAGGCATTTGAGTCAATGCCTCTGAAAAGGGGATATTAACCTCTATTTTCTTGATCATGTTTGATTCGTATGCACAACAGGTGTTTTGAATCAACAAAATTTATACCTACACTAATGATACTGTCGTAGAATGACTATTACAGTATAGTGGCTCTAAGATCGAACATTGGGATGGGTTTTCATCTTACAAATGGTTCAAAATGGTGAGGCTTTTGTTTGGATTTTGGATTTGTACAAAAACAGTGGTGGTTGTCACTATGTTAACTGAAAGTAATTCAAAATAGAATGTAAAAAGAAGACCTTGAAGTCTCGGGCCACTAGTTTGGTATGATAGGGTTGCAAAGGTGTCGGGTTATTTCCTCGCATTAGGGCAAATGACATATAGTCATTTCCAAAACCAGATCTTTGTTTAACTTTAAAAACCAACCCTTAGTAACATTCCTCTTTAAAACATAGCATTTACTGAGCATTAAATGTTCTTGCAGTTGAAATCCAGTATTTAACCTACCCTCGATGGCTCATAAATGACATCTAATGGATGTCGATGTATCATAAGTGAAATACACTGAACTTTAAAAACATTCAAGTATTGACCAAGGAAAATACATCAAATAGCTTTTAAAAACCTAGTTTGAACAACTATGTGGAGTACTTGGGTATGCGCAATCGGTCAGACACAATTTGAACTGAAACCGGGCCGAATGGACGAAGCCGGACGGGCCGAGGATTCAGGTCCGGTCTCCGGTCCTTAAAATTATTGATTCCGGGTTTCCGGTCCGGTCCAGGCAAAACCCGGAATATTCCGGTCGGACGATGACCCATTGTTGCCACATATGAAGTATTCTTTTCATTGATTAATTGAGTGTTGAAATTTGTTATTTATTTTAAATGATCCCCAATTCCCGCGGTCTTTAATGGGATTATTAATTGTTTGGTTGAAGCGATTGGTAATATATTAAGTAACTTCCAAAGTCAAAAACAACTTCCTAAAAGCGTTTTTAAGTTAGAGAGAGTTACAAGTTGTTAAGTATGTTAAGAATTCTCCGCAACACAGTTACAACCAAGACACATTCAAAAAGCAGAACAAAAATGGGTGCATTTTCTTGACTCAATTCATATCAGGTAAGACATTTCATGTCACTTTCTCTGAATTTTCTTTCTCTTTTCCTCTCTTCTTTTTTTCCTTTTCCTTTCTCTGAATTGTGTTTTTTCTCAAAGGGATTTAAATAAAATATAATATATTTTTATTAGAAGGATTAAATCAATATAATATATTGTTCTCTGAATTGGGTATGTTCGATGGCTTGTTTTCAAAACAATGTTTTGTTTTCGAGAAAAAAAAAAAAAAAAAAAAAAGAGGCTCAGACATGTTGGCAACAAAAGCATAAAACTGTTTTCTAATCTTAAAAACAAAACATATAATGTTCTCAAAGAATCTTTTAAATGCTTTGTTTTTTTTGGGCTCTTGTAATAAACAATTACACAAGTATAAGAATTATTCAGCGTAAATTACTACATGTAATATATTCTTTGAGATCATTTATATTTTTTGTTTAAAAAATATTGAAAACAATCTTCTATAACCTGACCAATAAAATCAACCTGAAAATTTATTCTGAAAATAAGGTGATTTGGAACTAAATTTGAAGGCATTTTCATGTCTTGTTTAGAGTCTTAGAAATGACTCTTAACACGAATATAAGCTTTAGCTTTATTGAGTTCATAGAGAATATAGATTGATAAAAATTGTTTCTTTAAGTCTTCTCTACTATACTTTTTATTTTTAACAAGGTCACAATAAAATACTTTAATATGATTATTATTAACTATTAAAATGAATAAGTTTCAACTTTCAACTATAAAAAATGTATTCTTAGTAATAAATTAAATGAAATCATATAGCCTCACATTGCTATGTAAGAATCTAGCTACGATCAACTAATTTGAGCCGATGCCTACATCTTGAATGTTTTGGTGCAGGTATACCCTTTAATTGCTCAGGCGGCTATGATTATCCTACCCACTAAAAAACTATTGGATATGTGGAGGGTTTTTGTCAAATGTCCTGTGACTTTATCACTTTAAAAACTTGAAAAAAAAAAGTTGCATTAGTAATTGTCTAAGTTTATTGTGTTCTTCTTTAATTTTACATGTGAAATTATGAGAATGCGAAATCAATGGGTTTTTCAGCCATTATATATCATGTTCTTCTTTTTTCTTCAACCTAGCTTTTTAAATTACTAAAATTAGTCATTTCTTAATTGTATCATTTGTTTTGATCAACTAGTTGCTTATATAGAGTATACTACTTGCACTCTAAAAGAGGGCTCGACAACAAGTTCGTTTTTACGGCAATGTAAGATTCTCTTACATTCTCTTATAAAGTTATAATAAGTTATGTTTTGCTTAATTGTTACTTTGTTGGTCACTTATTGTGTATATGTCATAATGGTAATGCAATTCATTGTAGATGGCGAGCTCCCAATCTAAAAGGTCAGCTGTCTATTCCTCAGATCAAACTGCACAAACACTATCTTCTGCTGCTAGTAGGACAAATATTGAAGAATTGCGCAAGTCCTTGCCTCCGGATAAGAAGCTAATGGAGGGACGCCAATATTTGGTTAGAAAAAGCAAAAGGAAAGCAGCTTATTGGGAGCATTACCTCAGTAGAAAATGGAAAACTACGGGCTGAATGTGGATTTTGTGAAAAAACTTTTGCGGCTGATGGTAATCTTAATGGATCAAAAAATGTTGTTAAAATCATCAGGAAAAAATGCACCTTTGTAATCTTGTGAATAAAGATAGTGAAGAAAGCAAGGCGAGATTGTTATTTCAACTGGGGAAGGGAGACGAGGATAGTGAGGATGGTGATGGAAAATTAAATATGGGCTGTGAATTTGAAAGAAGTTAGGGGAAGCATTAATTCATATGATCATAGTTGATGAGCTTCCATTTAAACATGTGGAGAAATTTGGTTTAAGTATTTGATGTCGTGCGTGTCACAGATTTCACATTTCATCACGTACCAATGTTGCTCGTGATTGTTTTCAACTTTATATGTGTGAAAAGACAAAGTTGAAAGAATTGTTACATATTGTCAAAGAATTTGTGTGACAATTGATACTTGGACATCAATTCAAAGAATTAACTACACATGTGTATCCTTTGCTCGCTTCGTGACAATGATTGGAAATTGCATAAAAGATCATAAATTTTTGTCGATTTCTAGTCACGAATTGAGGCCATTGGTAAAGCGGTTGAGGCATGTTTGGAATCTTGGGGTATTGAAGGGATAAGCTTTTTCTCTTGTCACGATTGACAATGCTAGTTCTAATGATCTTGCTTGTGCACACTTAAGAAGAATGGTTCAACACTTGGTGGATGTGTTAGTGATGGAAAGTTTCTCACATTAGATGTATTAACTCATATTATCAATCTCATTGTGTGGGATGGCATTAAAGAGCATGGTGTGCACATTGATAGGGTTAGAAATGCTGTTAAGTATGTTAAAGAATTCTCTGCCAAGAATACTTGGGTTTAAGACCTTGTTCAAAAAGCTAATATAGAAAGCAAATCTTCTTGTCCTTTGATGTCCCACTTTGCGATGGAACTCCCGGCTTACACGATGTTGGACACGGCTTTGAAATTTCAACGTGTTTTTAGTGGACTATCTCTACCTGATGGGGTAGGTGTGAAGGACAATGAAAGGCCTCCTGAATCTAATGATTGGAAAAAAGTAGAGAGGTTGGTGGTGTTTTGAGGTTTTACCTTTTAACTCGTCGTATTTACGGTTCTCTTTGTATTCACAGTAATAGAGGTTTCTTTGAAGTACTGCTATTTATGATATGTTGAATAAATGGAAAAAAATGTGGATGAATTTTCAAGCTGGCCATCTCAATGAAAAAAAAGTATGATAAATATTGGGGGAATGTGGAGAAAATGAATATGTTGATTTATGTTCTTGTAATTCTTGATCCTCATTCTAAATTGTTGAGTTGGTGAAGTACATATAAACATGTATGGTAGAGAAAAGGGCATGAAACTTGCTAATGATGTGAAAGACTTTCTTATTCTTTATTTGATGAGTATAGAGAAGTTTGTATTCTTCTTTGATTCTCAAAGTGGACAAAGTGGGATCCCGTGTCAGTGATCAAATGAGGATGATCATATAGGAGGGCTCTAGATTACATGAAAAAGTCTTAGGGATAAGTAAAGGTTGAAGGAAACGGTGGATATGTGAGGAGTGGTTTGAGAGATAGCAAATGAACAATTAAGGCGGAGGAAGGAAGAAATGGATGCATTGTCTTGGTGGAGTATTAATGGGCATCGCTTTCCGATTGTTTCACGCATGGCACGTGACATACTAGCCATCCCATTGTCTACTGTTGCATCAGAATCCGCTTTTAGTGCGGGAGGTCGTCATCTTGATCCATTTAGGAGTTCTTTGACTCCTAAGGTAATACATTTTTTTTTATCAAATGCAACTTATTTATTCCATTTATTTATGCATTAAACTTTAACGTGTTGGTTACGATTTCATGTTCATGAAGATAGTATGAGCTCTTATTTGTACCTGAATTGACCCGAACAAAGGGAATGTGAAATTCGATATAGAGGAAAATTTGCAAAGTTGGAAGAACTTGAGAAAGGTAATGATAATTTTTTCTTATTTTCTTATTAGATTTTAACTCAACTTTTTGTTTCTCATTAATAATCTTTTTTCCCTTGTTCCGCAGTTTTCAAATAATAATTTGGATGACGACGTCGTATATGTGGACTCCATGATATGATTTCTTATGTTTGGTGGAGCATGCAAGAATGTCATATAATTGAACTCTTATTATCAAATTTTAATGTTAAAAATTTGTATTTGTGGCTTGTGAATGGTGTGTGCTATGAAGAGAATTTGTTATGCAAATTTTGGCTTTTTAAACTGCAAATGTTGAAAAATAAACGAGGTCCCAACGAGGTCCGCGGATGGGACCTGGAATAGCGAGGTCGGACAAGTCACGGACCGGAATATCTGGATGCGGTCTCGGTCGCCAAAAAAACATGATTCGGTTCGGTCAAACCCGGTCGGTCCGTCACGTCGGTTTTGGACCAGTGGCGCCTGCGTCTGATCTTTGGCGGCGCGGTGGCCTCTGCGGTATAGGTAGCTCACAAGATCGAACAACTGGGACGGGTTTTCATCTTACAAATGGTTTGTATAATGGTTCAAAATGGTGAGGCTTTTGTTTGGATTTTGGATTTGTACAAAAACAGTGGTGGTTGTCACTATGTTAACTGAAAGTAATTCAAAATAAAATGTAAAGGCCTTGAAGTCTTGGGCCACTGGTTTGATAGGGTTGCAAGGTGTCCTCGGGTTATTTCCTCGCGTGGAAAATGACATATAGTCATTTCCAAACGGATCTTTGTTCTTTAAAACCCGACCTTAGTAACATTTATCTTTGAAACATAGCATTTGCGAGCATTAAGTATTCACTGCCCGATTTAAAAATCCGATGTTAACCTACCTGGTAGCGTAAATGACATCTAATGGATGTCAGTGTATCTACCATTAAGAATACACTGAACCTAATAGCAAGCCAAGTATTGACCAAGGAAAATACATCAAATAGCTTTTAAAAACCTAGTTTTGAAAGTTTGGAACATAAATACGCGATGCACAAGATCTTGAAAAACAGAGGAACACCGGCCGAGCCACGTCATTTAGTAGTAACCCCTCTCTTCCAAGGTTTAGGCCTTGTGAGCATCCTTTGAGTTGTCATCCTCAAGGGGTGTTTGGCAGCCTAGAAAAAGAGAGAAAGAGGAGAGAGAAAAGAAGCAGTGAGAGTAGAAACGAGGACCGTAATGAAAAATGCAGAGCAAAAAGTTAGGTTACAAAATATTCATAACATAGCTTATATAGCCCCACAAACATGCAAAAATACCAAACTATCCTAAATAATATGATTACATTGAGGGAAAAAGAGGAATTAATCAAAACGGAGTCGTTTGGATCACAAAAACACGTTGCAGAGAATTTCGCTATGCATAGGAATTTCAACATATAGCGAAAATTTTGCTATGATTGCGAAAATTTCGCTATGTCTGCGAAATTGCCATTCTCCTCCCGTCGCTTCCCGTTCCTCTAAATGATTATGCATCTTCCAGCCTGCTATTTCTTCATCCCAGGCTTGATGAAATTGACAACAAACCATACAAACTCGGCATATAACAACTCAATTTCAATGCCAAGCTTGAAATGATGGTAAAGGTTTACGAAACCAAAAACCACCTCAAAAAAATCAGTAGTACAAAAGGGACCTATACATGTCAATCGGCTTAAATAATATGATTAGTACGCAAAAAGCAATCAAAACATATCTTAAATAGGACTCAAAATAGCACTTTTTGGGTACTAATCACACCCCCAACCGACACATTGCTAGTCCCTTAACAATGCTAAAAATAATAAAGGACATGCAGACTATGCTTTTGTAAAAAGGTAGTATGTTCAAAAAGTGTGTGTACAAGTGAGGCTCTACCTTCAGTATGAAAAATTTGGACTCTGCACAAAAACCATCATGAGAGAACAATTGCCATATAGGAACAAGTTTCAGGGCAGCATCAATTCCAAGGAAGTCGACCTGAACTTCCACCAAAATCTAAGTGTTTTTAGGTAACCAGTATGAACTAATAAGCTGCTAAGCTATTCCCTCCCCCCAACCAAGCTAACACAGATCTTAAATCGATGACCAACCTAAATAGATTCCAATTACACTCTTATTTCTTATCGATTGTATTGTAAGGTGCAATACTGAAACTCGACTCACCAAAGTCTCGTAACGGGGTCCACCGAAGCGGCTCCTGCAACCACCAAGGTTTAGGCATTAAGTCAAAAGGATCTGTCGACCACTAACTCTTCAAGCTTCACCCCGGACTTCGAATGATTTCGAGAATCCAGCACCTACAACTCGCTAAACTCCACCCATCCACCCATGTAGCGAACACTAAGTTGGTGACTCCCAACCAGTTGGCTTAGGGCACCGGGCTTCAAAGGCTTTCGCCATATACCCCTCGGACTGTGTTCGGGTTTCAAGGTAAAGTGTCATGACTTTCCAAACTCTTTTTCTTCTTTCTTTTTATTTTTTTTTTCTTTTTCAGTTGGAAGACTTCATTGGTCTTCTTTTGTGGGTAACATAAACCTATTATGTGATTAGCTAAAGGCGGATGAACAAGGTTGAATACTTTAGAATCTCAACCAACCAAAAACTTAATCATGCATGGAACTATTCTAAAGATTATTGGCCCTCTCCACCTCTACCTCCGGGAATGGGGCTCGGTCGTCAAGTGTGTCCTCTACATAATCATCCACGACTCCCTCCCGTCATTGTAGAATAACTAGAGTGGTATAGATAGAGACCGCTTAAGGACAAACCGTAGAACACAACATCATACGTTCCCAGTCCCGCATGCTCTAAGACCCGGCACACAACAACCCCAGATCAACAGGAATGTCGCTCGAGCCAAGTCCTACGGTGGACCTTCTCCTCGAAGTGTAGTAGCGCGGTCATGACAAGCTCGGCGGGGCTGAACCAGAACCCCTCGGATATCCGGTACAGAGCCTCGAGTATAGCTCCCCTGCGCTGTACATAATGCTGAAGTGGGAACAGGTTGGTCCGAAGTACGTGGTCCGCGAGGAGCATCTGCGGGGAAAGCTGCTGGTTGAAGGGTATAGGCCCGACCGTGGTATCCCGAGCGAGAGAGTGAACCATCTCTCTAGGTGATGGCTGAGGCCACCGATAGTCCGTGGGGAATTACTGTAACCATCAAGTGTGTCTGGGAAGCAAATTGCGGATATCCGCCGCCAAAGTGCCTCAAGGCGCCGCCTATGCCGAATCGTTTAAACTAACTGGGCGCTCTCGATGTCATAGGATGATAAAACCCAAGTACCACCGTGGGATAGAAAAATCGCCTCGTAGTCATGAACGGCAAAGAAAGCGAATATCGCTGATCAACCGCAACGAATCTCTCAATCGCCGGGTCTCGGCCGTCAATGCCTGGCATGTCGAGTATGACTATTCGCGGAAGTCTTCCTGCGACGTAAGATCGACGCCTCGAATAGATTGCAATAAATATAGGCGCTTGATCCTCAAAGCCAGGGACAACGGAGGTGATGAACCTCGAGCAATGGAGGAGGCGTGAGCCTGGCTTCGACCGTCGAAGACTCCCTGCTAGGACGTCCGTCCGCTGAAGGCGTGAGCCCTCCGGGGTGGTCTCGGATGCATAGGAGAAGGGGGTCGAGGTTCCACCCGGTCTCGATCGCCATGGGGCTCAGAAGACCGAGCCTCCTCCTCGAAATAAGCAGGGCAGTGCATTACCGCCAAAGTGCTATTTCGAGCCCTATTCAAGATGCTTTGAAGCTTTTGCTCACCGATCATATCAATTGTCAATTGATGTGCAGTCCACTTAGTTTCACTAATTCCATTTCGAGTTTGTTTTTTGGTAATTTCATAGGTTTTTGCGTGCCTCAGCCAATTAGTTCAAGTTTGATGTCAAGATATGTGCCGACGTCAGACCACGTTGCTTCAACCTAAATGTGAAGGCAAAGTGATGAATAAGAAGTGCAGGAGAGGATGCAGTGAGCAAAACAGGAAGCAGAGCAATCCCAGGATTTTCGCTATGATTGCGAAAATTTCGCAAATTATACGGTACAGAACTTACGAAATCGGGAATTTTCATAGTTACGAATATTACTAGCTAGCAAAATTTATCAGGCCTAGCGAAATTCTCTTCCACCCTCGCTTATCTCACAAAAATTCCTCGTTACTAGCGAAATTTCTCGCTAGCCGTTGCTGTGAGAAATTCCCATTTTCGCTTGTCTTCTCGTAGACTGGCCAGTTAGCTTAAATTTCTAAAGTTAGTTAAATTTAAGCAAGATATGAAATTTTCGCTATGCTAGCGAAATTTCCTGCATAGCGAAATCTCAGCCCTTGTGTTTTTGGTATACTCGATCCCAAATGACCACGTTTTGATGTATTACCATTTTGACCCTTATGTAATTTCATATTTCAAGTATTTTTGTATTTTCACACTCGGGTCAGACTATATAAACCCCCACCCTTGTAAATCTCTAAGAAACTTTTTTCACTAAGTAAAGTTTCCCGCAGCCTTTCATATTTTAGGTCTCATTTTACCTTCTTCTCCTTCTTTCTTCCTCATCTTTTCTGCCACAAACACCCCCTCGAGGATGAGACAACTCAAGGGATGCTTGGCTAAGCCCTCATAGCCTTGGAAGAGGAGGGTTGCTTAGCTTGGTTTTGGGTCACGCAGGTTGTCCTTATGCTTGAATGTTACAAAAATTTGATTTATGGTTCCCACTTTCCAAACTATTAGGGTTTAATGGAATTTAATGTCTTTCCTTTCGTCAATACTTGCCATGCTTTCTTAGGTTCAAGGCATTCTTAACGGTATGCACCGATTATCCTTTAGATGTCATTTACGAGCCACGGGAATGAGGTTAAATGCTAGGTTTCAAACTGAATGGGACTTTAAATGCTTAGTACTCTGGGTCGACTCAAATAGAGTGGTTCTAGTGGTTAGGTTTTATAGCTAAACAAAAGATCCCGCTTGGCTTTCACTATATGTCATTTGCCCTAATGCGAGGATATAACCCGAGGACACTTTAATAGCCCCATGTTATCAGCTAGTGACCCAAGCCTTCAAGGTTACCATTTCACACTTCACTTTAAGCCATTACGCTACCGCTGAACATACAACCCCCACTGCTTAACAAAACCGAAAATCCAAACAAATGCCTCACCATTTTCAAACACCGATGCTAATCATTCAGGATGAAAACCCATCCCCGTGTTCCGACCCTAGACCACTATATCGCAATAGCTTCGACTACTATAGTATAGGGAGGAACTTAGGAATATAATTTTGCTGGATTCCGCATCACCCTACCTTGGCACGAACCGGGCCAGGACCCTATATCATAGCCGCAGGGGCCACGCAGGAGGTGTCTCGTAACCCGAGCCGAGAGTGAGCCTACAGCTCGATGTGCCAAAGACTTCTCTCAGTGGGCATCAGATCGACCTCGGGCTCAGAACGACGGGCCCGTGGGTACGAACCATGATGGAAGCTCAGCGCGCGCTGGTGGATGCCAAGGCTGGCAGAGGCGCAGTAGGGTCCGGCGACAAAGGCGCAGCGCTGTGAACCGTAGGTGCGGCAGGGTAGCCTCGTGTGCACCGTGGCTCTCAAGGGAGGTGGATGCTGGCGACGGCAAGGGCGTGTGGCAGCGGAGAGGTAGGGCAGTGGTGGCACAGGCAGTGGGCTGCTTAGGCGCGTGGCAGCGGTGGAGGGCAGAAACGCAAGGCACCCGAGGGGCTACCTGGCCCGTACTCAGAGGAAGGTCCGAAGGAATTGAATGAAAATGAGGGGGGGGCTTTTTATAAAGCTGTTTGGCAGTTGAAAGGTCTCCCTAGAAGCCGAAGAGCCGTAGGGCAAAAATTAAGGGTGCAGAACCGTAGTTTTCTTCTCGCGCCATCGCATTGTTTTTGTTTCTTGCGCCGCTTTGTCTTAACTAACACCGACTTCTTTCTGGGCAAGCTTTGTCAGATTCTTTGCCGTGGTCTCATTTTCAGGTAAATGTGTGTTTATGCAAAGACTGGACAGAGGGACATTAGGTAGACTCAAAGAGTGAGTGCAATCTGTCTGAACAAAGCCGTGAAATCAAGCAGCATAGGTGACCAAATGGATCCTCTAATTGAGGAACAAAGAAAGTCAACAAACCTCCCATGAATCAAACGGCATACACGATGAGGGAACACATACACTCTCCTAAAGTTGCCCTCCTCGCATCATACCTCCTCGCCGAGGATGTAGCAAAGGAAACCCTACCTAGTGCCCCCGTTTCCCATGATTTGGCAGTATGGAGAATGATCCATATTCACACATATGGATTTTGGAGGAGGTATGCACAAATTTCTTAAGGAGGGTATAACTTACATGGATTTGCTCGCCGAAAGCATTTAATCGACATCAAGGACAAAGCCAAAATATGGCTCAATTCAATCGAGGCCGAGAACGATTCAAATTAGCTGATCTTTCAAACTGAATTTTTGAAGAAATTCTGCAACCAAGACCAATAAGAGGCAGATCTACCCTACTCCTACTTATGACAACGAGAAATTCTACCAATGCCGGGAGAGATTCATGGAGACCATCAGTGCTTGTCCATATCATGGTTTCGACACCTGGATGTTAGTGAATCATTTCTATAATGGTATGTCCCCTGCCATGAAGCAGTTGCTAGAAACCATGTGTGGAGGCGATTTGAGTAAAAATCCGTATGAAGCTATGGATTGAGTTATGTGGCTGAAACTTCCAAGAGTTGGGATGAGCAACCCGAGAGAGGTGGAGAAATGAGGCCCTCAAGACACCAAAGGGAGGAATTTTTGCACTTTCGTGAGGACATGAAATGAAAGAAAAATCTCAACCCTAAATGAAGCGGATGAGCTAGAAGGAAAGAGGCCCACGGCGCGTGCGGGACTAAACATCGCACAGCTAACCCATTCATCGCTTGTCAACCCATCATAATCCCGAGAACATCATCCACCGCGCCTGGGCGGAAGGATTTGATGTCGTATCATGCAAACGCCGTAGGTCAATACAAGCCACAACCCAATGCACCATATGGTAATACCTACAATCAATTGAAAATCACCCTAACCTCTCCCGAAACCTAACTCGCCCAGGCCCCGTGCCAAACAGCTTGGTTCTCATCTCAGCCACGCTGCCACCCATCCTCTTTCTCCGCTTGAACAAGCCATCTTGAACTTGAGCAAGGTGGTCGATAATTTTGTGAGGAGCAAAATGTGGATCAATGTACAATTAAGTACAAAGGATTGGCACTGTGAAAAGCACACCGAACAAAAAGAATAGAGGCTGAGCAATCTAAATCAGAAAATTGACAACCTGCAGTATTCAATCACAAAGATCAACAAGTTGCTGGAGATACAGGAGGGAGGAAGGTTCCTTCCCAAACATTGCCAAATCCAGCGGGTATACGAGGTAGGTTCATCCAAAGAATTCGTGATGGATGAAGTGAAATCCATAGTCACTCGGGAGGAGTGGAAGAGAACAGCAAACTAATGCCCATGGTCAAGAAACATGCAAAGAAAAGGAAGCCGAACTGAGAGGGTGAGGATCATAAGTGAGGACTCAATGGCATCGCGTGCCACCTCCATTTCCCTGTGCACTAAGAAGTAAGAAGGCATCCTAACAAAGTGTGCATCCCGAAGTCCTAAGGCAGTGAAGGCCAACATACCCTTTGACATCATCAAACAAGCCACGCCATGCAAAGCCAAAGATCTCTGCATACAATCAAAAGGGATTGGGCATTGAGAAGAAAGCTGCTCCTAACTGAGCAAGCCAAGCATAATCCAGCAAGACCCCAAAGAAATACAAGGATCCAGGATCCCACAATTTCGGGGCCAACATCGAGGGACTCAAGATAGACAAGGCATTGCCGATTAGGGCCAAGCAGTAAATTTATCGCCATACTCGCTGTATGGGCTAGGGTTTAAGGGAGCTCAAACCTACCAACATCACTTTGTCATTGGTCGATAGATCGCGAAGATTCCTAAGGGAATAGTTGAGGATGTGTCAGTGAAGCGAGACAAATTCTATTACCCAAGATAATTTCAGAGTGCTTGATACAGAGCCAATTGCAAGTGGGCCCAATCATGTGCCGATTATCCTGGGAAGACCATTTTTGGCCACAGCCAATGCAATCATCAATTGCCGAAATGGGGTAATGCAGCTCACATTTGGCAATATGACATTGGAGCTGAATATTTTTCACTTCGAGTAAATTGTACAAGCCGGGTGGAAAATGAAAATCAAGGATCGATGAAGTTCAGCCAACACCAAAATGAAGAGAAACCAAATGTCCATAAATTGCAAGAATTGGATAAAAAGGGTGAAGCAGTTGTTTGGGAGTTGCCATCAGTCGTCACTGCAAAGCAATTGCTCAGCTCAAAATCAACCAGTGAGAAGAAAATCAACAAGAAGGGACCAAGCATGAAGGCTGCAACACAGTTACCACGGTTAAGCGGAGCTCCTCGACTTCATGAATGGAGTTTGGTAAATTGAGCTGATTTGGTGTCAAATGAAACCAATTGCAGCTCAAATTTTTTTGCTTAAAATTGATTAATTTTTAGTTTCTATTTTTAGTAATCCTTCCTTTTAGTAATTTCCCGTTTTAGCAGCTTTCCTTTTTAGGTAGCCTTAGTTAATTTTATTTCTATTTTTAGGATTTCGTTAAAAATAATAATTAATTTTGATTTTTGTTTATAATTAGCCTAAATCAAAATTTTGTTTCTTTTAATTGTTTTTATTTGTGTGGCCGACCCAGATTTCCTATTATAACAAATCGCCGTAGGTCAGTTTCGGTCGCTCTAGCAAACTATATAGTAAGAAAGAGGGAGGGACTTCCAAATTCATTTCATCCTTCCCCCTGTCGCGCCCCGCACCACACGCGCCCTACTGAGCGCGCCACCCGCGGCCTGTGTCCAGCGCCATCCTCACAAGAAGGTCTCGAGCCACCACCGCCGCTACCGTGAGTCGACCACCACGGGATCGCCGTGACATGTGCCCGAGCCATTCCCAAGGCCATCTAGTGCCCCGTCCCTTAGCCACCACGGCACCCTGCGGTTCGATCGTTTGCCATGCCCGCTGCGGGTACACTGAGCCCCGTCCGCTCAGGCGCATTCCCGCACCGCTCCCTGGCCGCGAGCCCCGCCTCGCCTATGTCACATTCTAACAGTTGTATATGGTACGCACTCAGGTGGGTCAGCCAGCCTGTGGTCGATTCAAAGACTGCAGATGGAGGGTCCAGACACTACCGAGGTCGCCCGTGGCCCATTCTCCAGCTTTATCCCCAGAATGGCAGCCCGCAAGAGTCCCAACAAAGAACCCGGAGGAGCCTCAGGGGTTCAGGAGGTACCAGACACGGATGGGACCCTGCCCTCCCAAGGCTCCTCGGGTGGCGATCCAGGAGGGCCCGACCTCCAAGCGGGCCTCCGTACATCAGACCGGGGAGTCATCATCCGTGCCTCGCCCATCATAGTCCCCGCCGCCAGCCAGAGGCGCAGCTCATCACCCCATCTCGCCCTCGCTTCGAGGATCAAACGACTTTTTACGTGGACCTCGGGATAACGGGGAACGTCTGCCCATGCCGTAGATTTCCATGGAGAGTCAGATACGATATGCCGGCCGACCGCCGGTTCCTGCCGTGGACTCCATGAGACTGATCACACAGTACTCCCTGCTGCCGTACATGACACCGAGGCAGTTCTACTATCCCCGGGTGGTGCTTCAGTTCTACCACTCTATGACCTCCCCTTGAGCGCCGAAGTCCGTCGGAGTTCGATCTCAAGATTGATGATCACCGAGTACTCCGGAAGCGGCGGACATCTCAGCCGTAGGCCCGCTGTGCAGCCAATTCCGGGAGGTTATCGGATCGTCCCGCCCGACACAGAGGAGATGGTCCGGGTCGCCTCGCCGAGACACCACCGCAGACTCGCACTCTTCCGGGAGGCGCCCCGCCACGATGCTTCTCATTGATCACCCGGCCCGACCAGCCTCTTCCCGCTACAAAGACTACGCACGCAGGAAGCCATACCGAGGCTCAGACGGATCTCGTAGGGACTCGGCCCGGCCCTCCGGAAGCTGGTGATGACCTCCCCGGCTACATTTCAAGATAAGGTCCACCGCAAGGGCTCGGGCTCGAGCCGAGCATACTCGCGGATGCCGCGACCACTGAGCCAGTCCCGGGAGCACGGCTTTCCAGAGGAGCCTCAGACGAGAGAGGATCAGCGCCCTCGGTGCACGTCCCATGGGAGAGAGCCATGGTGATGCCGATTTCTTCTCCTCCAAAGAAGAGGATCAGGAGGAGGTACCGATGAGGAGGCAGAGGACTCCTGTGAGGAGAGACGATCCTACCTGCAGGTAGAGGTGGGAGGAGTCCAAAGGCCGATATATCTCCTCCATCTCCTCCACTCCGGCTTCAAGCATACCGCGACACCTCCCGCCCATCATGTACGGGCCAAAGATTCTCCGCAGCACGTCTGTCAAGCAGGAGCTCAAACGCATGATGCCGTCTCGCTCATCAAGCCACTACACAAAGTATCGAATGACCAGAGATTGACTCGAGCCGAGACCTCACTTTAGAGCACTCACATACCATGCTCATGCGCATCATGAGTCACCCTAGCCTCCCGTATGTTCCCCGCCCATCGAGATGAGCCCACAAAGAAGAATGAAATTCTCCTTAGACATGTCGGGCCACAAAGAAGAAGAATTCTTCAGATCCACCACCACCGCGAGAGTGAGGTGGTCACACTCCTGTCTCTAAACTTTCCTACCCCTATGACATGTCTATACTTTGACTGGGAGGAAAAGTTAGAGTTAGGAGTGTATTCTATTATGCTCTTCGTACGCTTTTTAGCTTCACTAACCCGCTCTACTAATTTTGTATAGGATTCATGTATTAGCCAATAGTAGGCAGTGATACTTTTGTATGTTTAGCTATATTAAGCATGTATTAGCCATTTTGGTTATATCAAAAGCTTTACAGCGTTATTTACAGTTTACTACACTTTTGCAAATCACTTTTGTGTCTCCACTTTGTGTATCTACTTTTGCCTTTAATTGAACAATTGAATTGCCTTTAATTGAAAAATGGAAACCCTGTATGTTACCTTAATGATAGGACAATTCCATGCATGATTTAGTTTTTGGTCAATTGAGTTTCAAAGATGTTCAACCTTGAACATTCCCCCTTGAGCTAATTCACACACTGCACACCTGATTGTACCAATAGGTTGAGAAGCTATACACCTCTTCCGCGGTGCCCATTTTAAATTTGTCGACGACCCATAATAGTTTTTGTTACCCGTGTATGAAGACCAATGAAGTCTTCCGAAAAAAAAAAAAAAAAAAAAAACAAAAAGAAAGAAAAGAAGAAAAAAAAAAATAAAGCCGGACGCTGCTTTGAAACCCAACACCTGGCCCGAGGGGTATACGGCGAGCTCTTAAAGTTCCTAAGGCCCTAAACCTCACCCGGTCAAGTCACCGACTTAGTGTTTGTTACATGGGTGGATGGGTAGAGCTTGGGCCGGTCGAGGTGCTAATTTCGAAGTCATTCAAGTCCGGTGGTGAAGCCTCGGCAGAAGCTCAGGTCAAGGATCCTCGCTGATGCCCTAAACCTTAATCGGGTCAGAGTCATCTAAGGGACTCCTCGCTACACTAGACTTTGGTGAAGTCGAAGCTTTAGCATTGCACCCTACATAGCAATCAATAAAGAAATAAGAGCGTAGCTGGGGTCCTATTTAGGTTGGTCACAGCTTACTACGGCGAGCTAGGTTGGGGGAGGGAATAGCTTTGCATTTTATCGCTTAAGCCGTTACATTAGGAACAATTAGATTTCGTGGAAATTGTGCTGACTTCCTCAGTCGATGTTGCCCTAAAACTTGTTCATATATGGTTTTTGTTCTTTCATGACCGGTTTTTATACAGGGTGTAAATTATTCATGCTAAAGGTAAAGCTTACCTGTACATACACTTTTTGAACCACATATACTTTTTGAGAAAGCACTGCATACATCCCCTTTTTGTTTTTGCATTGCTAAGGGACTAGCAACGTGTCGGTTGGGGGGTGTGATTAGTGCCCAAAAAGTGCTATTTTGAGCCCTATTCAAGATAGGTTTTGAGTGCTTTTTGCGCACTAATCATATCAATTAAGCCAATTGATGTGTGTAGGTCCACTTAGTTTCACTAATTCCATTTCGAGTTTGTTTTTGGTAATTTCACAGTTTCAAGGCCTCACCCAATTAGTTCAAGTCGATGTCAAGATATGTGCCGAATGCTGAGGATTCACAGTGTTTTCAACCATAAATGTGAAGGCAAAGTGATGAATAAGAAGTGCAGAGGGGATGCAGTGAGCAAAACAGAAGGTGGAGCAATCCTGTGATTTTGCTATGATTGCAAGCCTACCGATTGCGAAAATTTCGCTAATTATAGCGAAAATAAGTAATCCTAGCTAAATTGGGAATTTTCGCTATTAGCGAAATTTCGCGAAGCTAGCGAAATTTATCAGGTTCAGAGAAATTTTCCAATTTCGCTTTATTCACAAAATTTCGCTAGCATTTAAATTGATCGCGTTGGGCTTAAATTTCCCATTTTCGCTTATCTCCGTAGAATTTCGCTAGGCTAGCAAATTTCGCATAGCGTAAATCTCAAATTTCGTGTTTTTGGTATACTTGATCCTAAACGACCACGTTTTGATGTGTATTACCATTTTGACCTATGTAATTTCATATTTTAGGTATTTTTGTATTTTCACACTCAGTCGACTATATAAAGCCCCACCTCTTTGTAACCCTAAGCAACTTTTTCACTTTATAAAGTTTCCCGCAGCTTTCATTTTAGGGTCTCATTGTTTCTTCTCTCTCCTCTTCTTCATCTCTCTACGTCAAACACCCCCTCAGGATACTGCAACTCAAGGATGCTCGTCTCAGCCTTGAAGAGGAGTGGCTGCTAGCTTGGTTTTAGGTCACGCAGTTGTCCTCATGCTTTAAATGTTACAAAATTGCATTTATGGTTCCCAAATTTTCCAAACTAGGGTTTAATGGCATTTAATGTCTTTTCCTTCGTCAATACTCACATATTTTGTGGTTCAAGCATTTAATGGTAGATGCACCGACATTCTTTAGATGTCATTTACGAGCCATGGAATGAGGTTCAACGTTAGGGTTTCAAACCGAATGGGACTTTAAATGCTTAGTATTTGTTGATTAATAGGAGTGGTTCTAGGTTAGGTTTTATAGCCAAACAAAGATCCTGGGCTTGGCTTCGACCATATGTCATCGTTTCTATCGCGAGGATATGTTCCTGAGGACACTTTATCAGCTCCCATGTTATCAAGCTAGTGACTAAGCCTTCAAGCGTTATTCACACTTCACTTTATTACAAGAGTCAATGAACATACACCCCATCGCTTTTTAACAAATTGTGTCTAAATAAAGCTCACCATTTTCAAACACCGATGATAACACTGGTGGGGATGAACCCATCCCCGTGTTCGACCAGACCGCCATATCAAGCAAAGAGTGCTTGACCACGCATCGTGCCACCAGAGGTGAGCCGAATCAGCAAAATTTGTGTCCTAGTGTCCTACTGCCGTAGCGAGGCTACCGCAAAGATAGCGGCCCAGGCTCCAACACCTGCACTGGCTTTCACTCATCCTAGGAATGTCTTCGCACTTGTTTAAAATGGTGAGGCTTTTTGTTTGATTTTTGGAATTTTGTTCAAAACAGTGGGAGTTGTATGTTCACGACCAATCAATGGTTTAAATTGAATTGTGGAATGGTAACCTTGAAGGCCAGGTCACTAGCTTGGTAACACTGTACCATGGGGCACCCTGTTATCCTCGTGCTATGGCAAGTGACATATAGTCAAAGCCATAACCTGGGATCTTTGTTTAACTATAAAACTCAACCCAGAACCACTCCTATTTGAGTCAACACGTGCAATATGCATTCACAAATTTCTCTTCGCCTTTAAAAACCCAAACACTCAACCTCATTTCCGCGGCTCGAAGGCCATCTAAAGAATATCAAGCAGCATCTAACAATAAAGCATGCACCGTACCCCAAAGCATGGCAAGTATCGCCAGCAATGACATTGGGAATTGGCATTAAACCCTAGTTTGAAAAGTCGGAGCCATAACACAAAGATCGTAGCATTTAAAACATGAGGACCACCCGCAATCGCTCTCTGCTCAAAACCAAGCTGCCCACCTCCTCTTCAAGGCCATAAGGCTTAGCCAAGCATCCTCGAGCCATTGTCATCCTCGCAGGGTGTTCGCGCCTTAGAAATGAAAGAAAGAGGAGAGAGAAGAGAGAAAAGCAAACCCTAAAATGAAAGTTGCGGGAATTCTTCTTGAAATCAAAAGTTTCTTCTGACATAAAAATCACGGGGCTTATATAAAGCACCCAAAGCGTGAAAATACAAGAATGCCTAAAACATCGGGCCGATACAAGGGACAAGGTGGTAATACACCAAAACGTAGTCATTTAGGAACAAATACACAAAATTAACAGGCGTGAATTTCATGAGGTGTGGCCTAGTTTAATTACACGCAGATAGCGAAACTGGAGAAATTTCGCTATCTAAAGGAATTCTAGCTAAATGAATACCCTCATGAAGGCCTAGCTAAAAATATGAGAGATAGCGAACGTTAATTTCGCTAGGCACAGCAATTAAGTAGATAGCAAATTAAGTAGCCTAGCGAAATTTTCTCTCAATTTCTCGCTTAGGATTGCTAAATTTCGCTTATGAAAGCCAATAAATTCGCAATCCCGAAATTTTCGCAATCATAGCTTAAATTTTCGCAATCATAGCTTAAATTCTCTGGTTGTCTGCTTTGCTTCAGACGCACCATACTTCTTCTATCGCATCCCTTTTTTCATCACTTTGCCTTTCATTTCTTCCTTGAATCTTGATATTTTTGATGGCTTAAAATAGTTTCACTCTTCATGGTTCAGCACATATCTCGATATCGAACTCGAACTTAGTGGCCAAGGCATGCAAAAACCTGCAAAATAACCAAAAATAGCCTCGCAATGGCATAAGTGATACTAAGTGGACATGAACACCTCAATTGGCTTAATTGATATGATTAGTGCATAAAAGTACTCCAAAACCTATCTCGAATAGAGGGCTCAAAATAGCACTTTTTGAGCCTTAATCCACCCGACCGACGTTCTTGGAGCCCTTAGCAATCTGAAACAATGGGAGCGTGCATGCGTGCTTTCTCAAAAGTTTATGGTTGAAAAGGGTATGTATAAATAGGTATTACCTTTAAAAATGAATAATTGATACCTTGTTGAAAACCGACCGAGAGAGCGAAGCCATATAAGATTAAGTTTTAATTGACGCCGGATCCATGGTTCTCGGCACAATTTCCACGAAAGTCTAATAGTTTCTAATGTAACTTGAGATCTAGCGATAAATTGCAAGAGTATTCCCTCCCCCAGCTTCTTTCGGCATGGCCTTAAGGCGTGAACAACCTAGATAGAGCTACACTCTTCTTTCTTTATTTGACTTCATTGTGGTGCGATGCTTAAAACTCGACTTCATAAAGTCAGGTGTAGCGAAGGTCACCAGGTGGCTCCCAACCAATTAAGGTTTTTAGGGCGTCTGACCAAAGGATCCTTGACCACAAACTCCTACGAGCTTCGCCCGGACTTGAATGACTTAGGAATCAAGCACCTACAACACGCTGAAAGCTCACCTATCCACCCATGTAGCGAACACTAAGTCGACTCCCAGCCATAAGGTTTAGGGCATTGGGCTTTAAGGCTTTGTAATGCCCCTCGGACCGTGCTCGGGTTTCAGGCAAGCGTCGCGACTTTTTATTTTCTTTTCTTTTTCTTCTTTTCTTTTTCTTTTTGCTTTTTCTTTTCCTTTTGGAAGACTACATTGGTCTTCAAATATGGGTAACCTGAACCTATTATGGGTGTCTGAAGTGCACAAGTGAAGCTGTAGTGAAAGTACATAATTTCACGACCTATTGGAGCAAATACGGTAATGCGTGTGTGAATTAGCTAAGGGAATGTTCAAGGATTGAATGTCTCGCGAAACTTCAATTGACCCAAAAAGCGAATCAAACATGGAATTGTTCTAACATTAAGGTAGCAGCGGGGTTTGATTCTCGATTAAAGGCAATTGATTGTTGATTAAAAGCAATTCAATTGTCGATTGAAAGAAAAATGAATACACAAAATGGAGCACAAAAGTGATTTGCAAAAGTGTAGTAGACTGTAAATAACACTGTAAAACGTTTTGATATAACCAAAATGGCTAGTACATGCTTAATATAGCTGAACATACAAAAGTATCACTGCCTACTATTGGCTAATACATGAATCCTATACAAAATTAGTAGGCAGTTGATAAAGCTGAAAACTATACAAAAACATAACAGAAGACACTCCAACCTCTAACTTTTCCTCCCAGTAAAAGCATAGACATGTAATAGGGATAGGAAAGTTAGAGACCGAGGAGATGCGACCACCTCGATCTCGTGGTGGTGGTGGATCAGATCTTCTTCTTCTTGTGGCAGCATGTCTAGAGAGAATTTCTTTGCTACTAGTCACTGCTGGCTCATCTCGATGATCAGGAACATGCGGGAGACCGAGGTGACTCATGATCTTTGGGCATGGCATGGCGCTCTGAGTGGTCTCGGCTGAGTCGATCTACGATCCATCGGCGTGTAAATGCCAGCGAGCAGACTGACATCCATAGCACTGCTGGCTGCTGAGTGCGACGCGAATGTACTGGAGAGTCTTTGTGTTGTATATGATGGTAGGGTATCGGTGGGGCTGTGGCTGACGGGGGGAGAAAGGAGATGAAGGAGATATATCTCAGGCTGGACTCCTCCGTCGGCCTCGGGGCAGCGAGTCGGCTCGTCTGGGAGTCCCTGCGCCTCGGTATCCGTACCTCCTCACGGAGGAGGAGAAAGAAATAGAGCATCACCATAGCTCTCAAAGACGGGACTGAGGGCATCGATCCTCCGCTGTCGAGGCTCCTTTAGGAAAGCCCGAGTGCTCCGGGACACGGCTCAGCGGTCTGGCATCGATAAGGCTAGACTCTACCGCCCGAGCCAGGCGCTGGTGGACCTTGTCTTTAAAATGTAGCGAGAGTCATCACCAACTCGGGAGGGTAGACGGGAATCCCTCACGAGGTCCAGTCTGAGCCTCGAGAATGGCTCCCCTCTGGCTGAGCGTAGTCTTTGAAGCGGGGAAGAGCTAGTCTGACGGATGATCAATAAGAAGCATCCCGAGGCGGGGCGCGCCTGCAGAATAGTGCAGTCTATTTGTAGTGTCTCGAGCAAGGCGTAAGGACCATCTCCTATGTGTGGTGAGGCCGATCCAGATAACCTCAGTGGCTGCCTTGTGCCCCGAGCCAAATATGGCCGATATGTGGACCGCTCTACGAGAACTCTGGACGTCGTCGATCTCTTTTGAATCGGAGCTCAGGCTGGGTACCGAGCTCCCAGGGAGATCATAGAATGGTGAAGCTGTGGGAACCACCCGGGGTAATAGAATTGCACAGGCGTCATAAATGGCGAGTAGTGAATAATCTCGTCGGCCTCATAGAATCCTGCAGATGCGGGGTCGGCTATTAATGCGGAATGTCGTAATAAGACTCCCAGTGAAAATCCCTCCGCGTGTGAAGTAGGCATTCCTAGGGATAGGATGCCCGGCGAATAAGGGCCTCCTGATCTCGGCGGGGGCGATAGGCGAGGGGCGATGAGGTCGCCTCAGTTCTTCGGCGTAGAAGGTGGCGGTGTGGCCTAGAGGATGAGGACTCGCGGTCAGGAGTCTGAGTCCTCATCTTGGAAATGGGAGACACTCCTGAATCTCCTCGTGCTTTGGTGAAGGGCCGGGGGTCCCATCGGGTCTGATATCCTCTGATCCTGAGGCTCTTCGGGTGCCTCATGATTTGGAGCAGTACTAAATTTGGATCCCGGAGTGGAGCTGAGACTCTTGCTCCTGCTCGAAGTCTTGAACTGACCCAGGGCTGAGGCGGGACCCACCTCACAAATGCGCACCATAGGTATGGCAGAAAAAGGACAGAGGTAGGCGGGGCTTAGCCGGCGATGCGGCCCAAAGTAGCGGGTGTGCCAGAGGCGCGGCTGGGGCCAGGGGCACGGGCGGTCGACGGTAGTGGGCATGGCGTGGAGAACAACTGCGGCTTGAATGGTCTTTGAACCCGGGGCACTAGACGGGGGGCGCCGATGGGGCGGCACTCTTGAGTGGCCGGCTTTGTGTGCGGTGGCTCGGTCGGGGCTTTCACGACACGGGGAGAGCGGCAGCACGAGGAAGGATCGGAGAGTCGGCCAGTCAGTGAGTGCGGGGGCTCGAGAGGCAATGGCGGAAGGCTGGGCGGCTTGGTGGCTAAGGGCTTGGGCGCGCGAGAGAAACGGGAGTGGGAGGGAGAATGTCGATTTCAAAGGCTTCCCCTCCTCCTCTTTTTATAAAGGTGCTCGCGTAGAAGAGTCCGTTGCGCTATTATAGCGAATTTGAGTATGACACTGCTTCACTACTTGATTAGAATTTCCAGCTTTAAAATTCAATATTATATTAAAAATAAAAATTATTATATTAAACTATACTTCAAAATTTAATATAAGATAATATAATATAATTACAAAATTGCTAAAAATGGAAAGCTACTAAATTAAGAAACTTACTAAAAATAGCCAAAATTATTGAAATTGACGAATTAAAATAAAAACGAAATTATTGGTTGAGTTTGGTTTTAGAACACTAAATCGACCCGATGTCACAAATTACTTATGGAGAGGTCGGGAGGATCTCCTCCAGCCTCGTGATGCTTTGGCGATGCCTTGATGTTTGATTTCCGTTGTTGACTTGATTCTCGATTGAATTTGGTGACCGATTCTGCGATCTTCTCGATGTGATACCAAACACTGTTTAATCTTGATTGGTATTTCCTGCAATTCTTGGACATTGCGCTTCCCTACAATTGACAGTAGACGAACTTCATGATCCTTGATCTTGATTTCCCCGGCTTATGCTTGTTATTAGTGAAATATGTTGTCAGGTCCATATTGCCAAAAGTAAGTTGCATGACTCCATTTCGGCAATTGATGATCGCATTAGCAGTGGCCAGAAATGGTCTTCCCAGGATAATTGGCACATGATTGGGCCCATTTGCTATTGGCTCGGTATCAAGCACTACAAAGTCTACTGGGTAGTAGAATTTGTCTACCTTGACCAACACATCCTCAACTATTCCCTTAGGAATCTTTCTGCGTCGATCGACGATGATAGAGTGATGTTGGTAGGTTTAAGCTCTCCACGAAACCTAGCCTTATACATAGAGTATGGTAGTAGGTTCATGGCTGCAGCTCTGAATGACGTGCTATCTATCTGAGTCCCGCGATATTAGTCGATATTGTGGGAGATCTGAATCCTTGTATTTGGTAGGTTCTTGCTTTGGATTATGCCTTAGCTTGCTCGATTAAAAATGCCTTTCTGTGCTGGCCCCTTCTTGATTGTCAAGATCCTTCAAAAACTTTTATAGCGGGGACTTGTTGATGATGTCAGAGTATGTTGACCTTCACACACTTAGGACTTCCACGGGATGCACACTTTCTTTGGGGGATACTTCTTCTTGCCTGCGAGTGCTGGGGAAATGGAGGTGGCTGTGGTGCTTCATTGGAGTCCTCTTTCGGGAAAATGTGTTATGGCTCAATTCTTCTCCTTTTTTGGTTTCTCAGCGGCTTGGGCATTGGGCGATCAACCTCTTTCCTCCTCGGAATTATTTATTGCCATGACCTCGTCAATTTCTGAATTGCTAGATGAACCTACCTCATGCACTCCTTTTGGATTTGGCAATGTTGGGAAGGAACCTTCCTCTCTCTGTACCTCCGAATATTGTTGAACTTTGTGATTGAATGCGCCGAGGTTGTCTATTTTTCGATTAGATTGCTCGAAGCCCGATACATTCTCTTGTTCAGTGTGCTCTCTACAGTATCAATCCTTTGTGCCAATTGTGCATTGATCCCCTTTTGCTTTTCCATAAAGTTGCCCACCACCTTGCTCAAATTCGGTGGCTTGTTCCATTGGAGAAGCGGATGATGGTGGGCATGGTTGAATGAGGAACCAAGCGTGGTTTGGCGCTTTGAGGCACATAGGCGGGGGTTAGGTTTCCGGGAGAAGGTTTGGGTGAGTTCCTCGATTAGGTGTAAGGTATTACCATATGGGGCATTGGGTTTGTGGAGGCTTATATTGACCTCGACATTTGCATATTCGACCTCAAATCCTTCCTTTGAAGGGCCATTGGATACCGCTCTTCTTGGTGGGCAGTGGATTGGAAATTGGTGCATGGATTGGCTTGTGCAGGATTTTCAGTCACTGCATGCACTTCATGGAGTCGTTTTCCTTCTAGCTCCTCCACTTGCTTACCTGGCTAGGAGTTGATATTTTCGGCTCATTTTCATGTCCTCACGAAAGTGTATAAATTCCTCCCAAGGTTGGCGATAGCCCTCGTTTTCTCATTCTCTCGGGTTTGGCTCATCGACCCTTGGAAGTTCGACCATAACTCGAAATCCATGGCCTAATCAGGGTTTTTCTTTCGAGAAAATCACCTCCACACACATGGTTTTCTAGCAATTGCTTCATGGCGGGGACATACCATTATAGAAATGGTTCACCAACATCCATGTATCGAAACCATGATGTGAATGACATTTATGGTCTCGATGAATCTCGAGCAACGATAAAACTTTTTTCATTGTCATAGAATTTGAGTAAGTGTAGATCTTGCCTCTTCAAATTTGTTGGTCTTTGTGGCCCAGCTAAGGAATTTCTTCAAAATTGACTGAAGATCGGCGATTCCTGTCGTTCTCGGCTAAGTGAGTTGAGCCATATTTTGGCTTTGTCCTTGAGGTCCAGTGAAATGCCTTCCCAGCTTGAGCAAATCCATATCCTATCATACCTTCCTTAAGGTTATACCAAACTTCCTCAAAATCCCTTATATGAGTGTATGGATTTTCATTTTCCATACAATAAAATGTAAGAGGGTAAGGACACCGTGGGGTCTCCTTTGCCACATCTTGACGGAGGTATGATGCGGGGAAGGGCCTTTCCCAGGAGGTGTATGATCCCTCATTGATCACAGCTAATTTGTTTGATTCATGGGGTGTTTGTGTGGCTTTCTTTGTTCCTCGAATTAGAGGATCATTTGAGTCAACATGCTGTGATTTCACACCCTTGTTCAATTGGTGCACTCACTCTTTACCAATCTACCTGATATCCCTACTGTCGTCTTTGCATAAACACAGTACACAAAATGAGACACAACAAAAGAACACAAACAAACTAGCAAGGGTTAATGTCATTGAATAAGCGTTGTAAGAAAAAAACAAAAACGGAGTAAGCGCCAGAAGTAGTGAAAACTGCCGATTCTGACAAGTAGCGAAATTCAAAGGGTCTAAAGGTCACCTACACTTGTAATGGGGATTACGCAGAGTACATGATCATCGAGCGTGGTTTGGCTGCATCGACAACGGCCATTTGATTCGTGCCACGGTAGGGCTATAGGAATCAACGAAATTTGTATCCCCAGGTGTCTAACATCAAGTGGCGAGGCTGCTGCGACATAGCGGTCTAGGGTCGAACACGCGGGGAATGGGTTTTCATCCACAGAATGATTTGCATCGGTGTTGAAAATGGTGAGCTTTTGTTTGGATTTTTGGAATTTTGTTCAAAACAGTGGGAGTTGTATGTTCACTGACTAACTGTAATGGTTTAAATTGAATTGTGGAATGGTAACCTTGAAGGTTTAGGTCACTAGCTTGATAACATGGGGGTTATGCAGTGTCCTCGGGTTATATCCTCGTGCTATGGCAAGTGACATATAGTGAAGCCATGCTTAGGATCTTTGTTTAACTATAAAACCCTAACCTAGAACCACTCCTATTTGGTCGGCCACCGGGTAACATGCATTCACGGCCATTTAGGTTTAAAACCTGACTTGCTCAACCTCATTTCAGTGGCTCGTAAAGGCCATCTAAAGAATATCAGTGCATCTAACAATAAGTATGCACTGTACCCTAAAGCATGGCAAGTATTGGCCAAAGTAATGACATTAAATGGCATTAAACCCTAGTTTGAAAAGTTGGGAGCCATAAATACAGTACCTGTAGCATTTAAAACATGAGGACCACACCACCCAGCGCCCAAAACCAGAAGCCCCAGCCACCTTCCTCTTCAAGGCTATAAGGCTTAGCCAAGCATCATGAGTTGTCATCCTCGAAGGGGTGTTTAGCGACTGAAAATGAAAAGAGGGAGAGAGAGAAAAGCAAACCCACAAAATGAAAATTTGAGAATTCTTCTTGAAATCAAAAGTTTCTTCGGTTACAAAATCATGGGGGCTTATATAGGCCACCCAAAGTGTGAAAATACAAGAATGCCTAGGCATTGGGCGTCTGAGGACCAAGGTGGTAATACGCAAACGTGATCGTTTAGGAACAAATACACAAAATTAACAGGGGCAGGAATTTCGCTATGCAGGAGAATTTCGCTAGGATAGCGAAAATTTCGCTAGCCTAGCGAAATTTATTCAACTCTCTTGAAATTACGAGATAGCGAGAATTGAAATTTAAGCTATCTGTCTTCATTCTTGTGAAAATTTCGTGGCACAGTGAAAAATATGAGAGATAGCGAGTGGTTGAATTTAAGCTAGGCCTGATTAGATTTAGCTGAATGGCGAAATTTAAGCTAATAGCCGAGGAATTTTTCAATTAAGCTAGGATTCGCGAAATTTTCGTTATGGTTGTGAAATTTTATGAAATCATTGAAATTTTCGCAGTCATAAGCGTAATTTCACAGGTTGCTGTTTTAATATTAACGTAGTACGCCCCAACCTCTTTGCATCTACTTTTTCATCACTTTGCCTTCATTTCTTGTGAATCTTGATATTTTGATGGTACGAAAATAGTTTCAATCTTCATGTTTCAGCACATATCTTGATGCTCCGAACTTCGAACTTAGTGGCGAGGCATGCAAAAACCTGCAAAATAACCAAAAATAACACCATGATGGCATAAGTGATACTAAGTGGACCTGAACACCTCAATTGGCTTAATTGATATGATTAGTGCACAAAAATTACTCAAAATCTATCTCGAATAGGGCTCAAAATAGCACTTTTTGGGCACTAATCACTACGGTAGTAGAAGGAACTTAGGAATATAAATTTTGTTGATTCCATCCTGTAGTGGCCTGGTCGACGAGGACCCTATATCATAAACGTAGGCGGGGGCGATGGGAGTGTCGTAACGATGGGAGAGTTAGCGTTTGCGACCACGGATGTGCGACACCCTCTCGGGGTATTGTCTTGGACCACTGGGCACCTTAACGATGGAGCTCCGTGGTCTGAACCATGATGGAAGCTCGGGCGTGCGGCGGGGATCTTTGGCGTCGGCGGGAGCGGGCAGGGTCCGGCGACGGTGCGGCGGGGGTGGAAGGCCCAGGGTGCGGCGAGGGGCAGCTCGGGTGCCTCTACGGGGCTCGGTGGAGTCTTGGGGGATCAACAGCGACGACAAGGGTGTCTGCGGCGACGAGGAGCGGGAGATAGTGGTGGCACGGGAGAGTGGGGCTGCTTAGGCGCGCGTGGCGGCGGTGGAGGAGGTAAGTAAAGGCACGGGAGGGGTTACTCGGCTCTAGGGCAGCTCAGGAGAAGGTCTGAAAGGAATTGAATGAAAATGAGGGGGGGAGCTTTTTATAAAGCTGTTTGGCAGTTGAAAGGTCTCCTCGGAAGCCGAAGAGCCGTAGGGCAAAAATTTCGCAATTATAGCGAATTGCATGCCCTAAATCGCGCTATATCTTCACGAAAATAAAGAAACAAAATCTCACTTTAAATAAATTAAAATAAAATAAATTATTAAACTGAATATATATAAAAAAAAAGGTTTTTAAACAAAACTAAAATAAATAAAAATACTAAAACCGAAATTAACTAAAAATTGACCAAAAATAAACTAAAACCAAAATTTTGGGTGCGGTTTAGCCTCGGTGGAAATTGAGCCAGCTCGATAAAGGGGCTTCATGCATCATGGAGAGATCGAGGAGGGGAATCTCCTCCTCGTTTGCGATGTCTTTGTGCGGCGTAGGGCTTCACTCTACCTTGTTTAATGAACTTGAACACTCTATTATCCTTTTGGTTGAGCAAATCTACCTAGCCATTGGGGTATGCCTGATGAATGATGAATGGTCCGATCCATCTGGATTTAAGTTTGCCCAGCAAAAGGTGGAGTTTGGAATCATACAAGAGGACTTGGTCCTAGCCACGAAGTTCTTGCAAGTTATCATCTGATCATGCCATTTTTCGATCTTTCCCTTGCAATCTTCAGTTCAAGTAGGCATCATTTGTCGTTCCTCCAACTCATTGAGATTGAGGAATCTTTTTAGTCATTACTGCCAAATCCATGTTCGACTTCTTGATTACCGCGCTTTGCTTTGTACTCGATTTCCAGCTGGAAGATGGCATGCTTTGCCGTAGACTAAGCGTCTGGGGACATTCAAGAATGGATTTTGAAAATTTTGATGCAGCAGGCCACGATGAATCAAGCAATTTGAGGACCCGATCTTTTATTCTTTGTTCACACGCCTTCATTAGAATGGTCTTTATCTCCTGTTAGTGACTCTACTTGACCACTTGTTTTGAGGATGGTAAGGGTAGCCAATTTTGTGTTTTAACACCATATTTAGCCATGAGGTTTCGAAGACTTGTTACAAAAGTGAACCCCCATCACTAATAATGGCTTTTGGTACCCCCAGGCACGGAAAGATGTTTACGCCCGAGGGAATTTGAGCACCACCATGTGGTCATTAGTTTCGCGAGGATTGCCTCGAAACCACGTTTAGATACATAGTCTACGCTAATATGTATGAATGCCCGCCAAGGCGTAGGAAGGTCATAAAATCGATGCCCCAAACATCAAATAACTCAACTACTAAAATTGGGTTTAGGGGCATCATATGACGGCGAGACAATTTCCCGAGCCTTTGGCATCTATCACATACTCGGCACATTTGGTGAGCTTCTTTGAAATGAGAAGGCCAGTAGAAACTAGACTGCAGCACCTTCATTGTTGTCTACTAGGAAGCAAAGTGACCACCACAGGTACTCTCATGGCAGTGGCTTAGAATTCCCTGTTGCTCTTCTTCAGGCACACACTTCCTAATTATGACTGCCGCAGTATTTAAACAAGAAGTTAACCCGATAATAGGAATGGATCTTCGCTAAGAAATACTTCCTATCTTGTTCTTTCCAATCAGTTGGAATTTCTCCTGTTGCTAGGAAATTGGCAATGTGAGCATACTAGGGAGCATTCTCCAACTGCATTAGAGATTCTTCAGGAAATTCATCGTTGATGGGGGGGCTATGAGTGTTGTGGGCTATGGTTAATCTCGAAGATGAGTGCACTTACAACATTCTCTACCCCCTTTTTATCCTTAATTTGCAAATTGAATTCCTGAAGCAAAAGAACCCATCGGATAAGTCTTGCCTTGGCATTTTCCTTGGTATGAGATATTTCAAGAGTGGGGTTGTAAAAATGGCTATGTCGAGACCGACCCAGTATGCTCGAAATTTGTCACAAAGGCATAGACACTTTGCCGACAATTCTTTCTGTAGTAGTATAGTTCCTTTGTGCTTCATTCAAGGTTTGCTTGCATCAATAGACTACATAAGGTTTTCCACCTTCTCTTTTTCGAAGCTGCTCGATAGCAAGATCATGCGTCGCACATCACCTCAGCGATTGCGATTGGGTGCCCGTACTATTGGTGCAGTGGTCAAATGGGACCTCATCTCTTCAAATCTCTTTTGACAGTCCCCATCCTAAGAAAATTTAGCATCTTTCTCAAGCAGCTTATAGAGGGGTTTAGCAATCTTCGAAAAGTCCTTGATAAATCTCCTGTAAAAGCACGCATGACCGAAAATTGCTGTTGTTTTTATTTGTTGGAGAAGCGGTTGGAAATAAGTTGATTTTCCTTTTCAACTTCTATTCCCTATTTGGAAATGACATGCCCTAGCACAATCCCCTAGTTCACCATAAAATGGCATTTCTCCCAGTGCTTCAGGTTCACTGTGCACCTCGCCAGGAATGACTTGAAGATTAGTCAGACATTCTTCAAAATCACCTTCGTATACGGTGATGTCATCCATGTAGACTTCCATTATGCGCTCCACCATATCGCTGAATATACTAAGCATACACCTCTGGAAGGTGGCAGGGGCGTTGCAAAGACCGCATCCCTCACGTAGGCATAAGTTCAAATGGACAGTAAAGGTGGTCTTTTTCTTGATCTTGATGCGATCACTATGCGAAAGTACCCTGAATACCCATCTAAAAGCAATAAAATGGAATTGAAACTCTCTCGAGGCGATCAATGAAGAGGCGGTGGAAAGTGATATTTTCTTATTCTTGCATTGAAGCCTCCCGTAATCTATACATACCCTCCATCCAGGTGGTAAGGCGGAGTAGACACATTATACCCTTTCGTGTTTTTAACAATTGGTCACCCCACGACTTCTTGGGCACCGCTAGGTTGGGCTTACTTGAGTGCTATCGAGATATTGGGTGAAATGATCTGGAAACTGCGAGCAACTTTAGGACTTCAGTCGAGACTATCTCCGCATGTGAGGATTCAGCCTCCTCTGTGTGCCTAATGGCTTAGACATATACAAATAAATGTGGTGAGTGCGGATTGTTGGGCTGATGCCTTTTAAATCGGAAATTTTCCCACTGAGCTTGTATTCATCTTGAGGAGGTACAACAGTTTGTCCTCTGTGGAGTGGTCAGCCCCGGTGTGATATTACAAGTTGGACCTTCACTTGTTTTCTTCCAAAATGCATATTTTAATTCCACAGGCAGGGGTTTGAGATCTAGCTGTTGAGATTCCTTTTCCTCTTTTCCAGTCAGTAAAGGTAGAATTTCCACCTTTTTTTCTCCAGCATCCCTGCAACAGGCTCATGCATTGAGGTTCCTGTTGCTCTTCAAGGCACTCACATAACTCTTGGGTTAGCACATCTTGCTCTTCAAGGCACTCACATAACTCTTGGGTTAGCACATCTTGCACTTGCTGCACATTAGCCTGTTCTTCAAAAATTGTATCTATTATGTAGACTTCTTCACAGTCATCCTCCACTGGTTGCATATGCCTTTTACTCAAATGGAAGATATTGAGTTCCAAAGTCCTATTCCCAAAGGTGAGTTGCATAACCCTATTTCAGCAATTTATAATGGCATTGGAAGTAGCCAAGAATGGCCTTCCCAATATGATGGGTACATGGTGGCCCATTTATAATGACTTTGTGTCGATCTGACAAAATGCCTTTGGATAGTAAATTTGTCCACTTGTGATGAAACGTCCTCAATGGTCCCACTTTGGTATTTTAATATACCTATAGGCTGAAACGGTGAGATGGAAGGTGAGCCAGTTCTCCCAAACAATTTTGCTTGTGGCCATGGAATATGGCGGTAGGTTCACACTAGCCCCCAGTGTGGTAGCACTCTACACTAGTGCCCCAGATATTAAGCGAGATTGTAGGACATCCGGGTCCTTATACTTCCTGGGAGTCTTGCACTCCAATGTGCTTGCTCACTTGCTCCATCAAAAGGCCTTTTTATTCACATTGAAACCTCTTCACATACATAAGTCCTTGAAAAATTTGGCATAAAGCAGGGACTTGCTTAATCATGTCAAGAAGAGGAATGTTAACCTTCACTTGCGTAGTACCTGCAAAATTTCGAGTTTAGTTAAAGCTGAATTTTCCTTTCGAAGTGCCGGAGTGGGAAAGGAGGGGGGTACAACTGTGTTTCTATCTTCCCTGATTCTTCAGTTTGTTCTTCCTCACAGTGGATTAGCCATTGTGGGGCGTCTTGGTTGATCTTTGGATTTGTTGGTCTCGATTCTTTACCAACTTCTCAAGTCACTCTTTGCTTTGACTTTATCAATTCTTGCATTTGGATCACTGGCTGAGCCTATTTCATGAATTCCCCTAGGTTTCTTTGTGTGCGGGAAGGAATTTCCTTTTTCGGGACCACTAACGCTGGATTAGATAACTGGAAATCTCGGAATGCATCTTTGTCAATTTCTTATTGAGTGAGCTCTCGACTGCCTCAATTTTCTGATTAGTTTGAACATTCAGCACCTTTTGTTCCTCCATAAACGTGCCTACTACTTTGCTTAAATTTAGAATTGCCTGCTCAACAGGAGAAGAAGGTGGAAGTGCTGGCTGCTGTCTTTGAGTGAAACCAAGCGCTGCTTTGTGCTCCTAGGGAGCATATACGGGGTTTAATGATAGGTCGGATGGTTCCTCCAATTGGGGTTATAGGTGTTGCCATAAGGAGCATTTGTAGGTGGCTTATTTTGACCCAAGACATGGGCATGCTCTTGCATTAAGTCCCTTACTGAAGGAACTAATGGACAGTGCCCAAGGGATGGCTACTTGGTAGTGATTAAAGCAGTGGGTGAGATGAAGGTAATTCATTCACTTGCTTGCACTTCATCTTTGATTTCTCATTTCAAGCTCCTCCAACCTTCGGGTCAAAGTGGTGAGTTTTCTTTCATCTCCGTATCTTTGGAAAGTGCATAAATGCCTCCCCTTTGGTGGGTCGAAGGCCTCACTCTCTCTGTCTCCATGGATTTGGATTCATCCATACCTTAGGTTTTACGCCACATAGTTCAAAATTCATGGCCTCGTCTGGTGTTTGCTCAAAAGTCACCTCCGCATAATTAAGTGATGAGGTTGCTTCATAGGTACGGAGACATACCATCAGAAATGATTCACTAGCATCCATGTATCAAAACCATGGTGTGGACATGCGTGATGGTCTCGAACCTCTCGACATTGATAAAACTTCTAATTGTCATAGGCCGAGTAAGTGTAGATTTGCCTCTTCAAACTGTTGGTCTTAGTTGTGCTGAAAAATTTCTTCAAACACTCAGCTTGAAGTTCGGCCCAATTTCTAATTGTTCTCGGCCTCAGTGAATTGAGCTAAATTTTGGCCTTGTCTTTCAGTGTCAATGGGAATGCTTTCAGCTTAAGAAAATCCATGTCAGGCACTCCTTCCTTAAAAGTTTTGCATACCTCCGAACTCCTCGATTCAGGCTACGCAGGTCAGCTTAATCAACAAAATTATACTTGTTAGTTCCTGATCACGTAGCGCATCCATCAGATACGGCCTAGATCTAAATACAGGATGGGTTTTCGTCTTACAAATGACTCAGATAATGATTCAAACAGGAGGCTTTCATTTGGATTTTCTGATTTGTGGCAAAAAGGGTCACATGGTCACTTAAGCTAACTGGAAGCGCTTTATAATAAGAAGACTCGGGGGTTTCGGGGGTCACTCCGGTTTGGTATGACGGGTCAGAGGTGTCCTCAGGTTATTTCCTCGCATTAAGGCAAATGACATATAGTCATTTCCAAAACCGGATCTTTGTTTAACTTTAAAAACCAACCCTTAGTAACATTCCTATTTGAATCATAGCATTTAGTGAGCATTTAATGTTCCTACAGTTGAAAATAAAGTGTTTAACCTACTTTCAGTGGCTCGTTAATGACATCTAATGGATATCTGGTATCTAGCAATAAGAATACATCAACCCTAAAGCATGCCAAGATCGACCAAAGAAAATACATTAAATAACATTTTGAAACCTAGTTTTGAAAATTTGAAACACAAATACACAAAGACTCGCTTTCCATGAAAACAGAGGAACACCAGCAAACCACATCAATCTTCCTAGCAACCCTCCTCTTCAAGGTTTTTCGAGGCTTCACTTAACATCCTTCGAGTTGTCATCCCCAAAGGGGTGTGGCTCGCAAACTTCTTAGAAAATGAGGGAAAGAGGAGAGAGTAAGAAAGAAAATGGGAACCAAAACAGGGGTCGTAAATGAAACTACGTTAAAAATGAAAGTTAGGTTACAAAATGTTCATATCATGGCTTATATAGCCCCCACAAACATGCGAAAATACCAAACTAACCTAAATAATATGATTACATTGAGGCCAAAAGGGGAATTAATCAAAACTGAGTCGCTGGATCACAAAATGGCGTGGAGACTTTGCTACGATAAGAAATTCGCTTATATAGCTTAAATTTCGCTATGCATTACAAATTTCGCTTATATAATAAAGACATATAAATGCTATAGCGCAATTAATATAGAGTTAAAATTTCGCTATGATCGCAAATGCATCACGCAACTGCCTCCTCCCGCTGTTTAGTTCTTCCAGCTTTGCCATTTCTTCATCCCGTGCTTCGATGAAATCGACGAATTCATACGAATCGACATAAATCAAAGACAATTTCTGACAAGCTAAGCTTCGATATGATGGCAAAGCCATAAACTCCGTAAAATACCAAAACTACCTCGAAACAAAATCAGAAGACTAAAGGGACCTACACATGTCAATCCATTAAATAATATGATTGGGTGATGCAAAAACACTCAAACCTATCTTAAATAGGACTCAAAATGAAGTACTTTGGGTAATCGATCACACCCAACCGATTAATATCATGGTCCTTAGCATTGCTAAAAATAAAGGGCATGTGCTTATGCTTTCAAGAAAAGAGTATTCTGCTCAAAAAGTACAAGTGAGGCTTCACCTTCAAAGACGAAAAACTCTGACTGCATAAAACCATCACGAGAGCAGCCACCCATATAGGAACAAGTTTGTGGAAGTATCAATTCCATGAAGTCAACTGAACTTCCACTAAAATTTGCTGTTTTTAGTAATCATTTGAACCAATAAGCTCGCCAAGCTATTTCCTCCCAACTAAGCCAATGCTGTGATCTTAAATCAATGACTCAACCTAAATAGATTCATTTACACTCTTATTTCTTACTTCTATTGTATTTGTGGTGCAATGTCAAAACTCGACTTCACCAGTGTTCCTATGTAACTGGGTCCACCCGGAGCACCCCAACCAATTAAGGTTTAGTGGCATCAAGTCAAAGGATCCGTCGACCACTAACTCTTCAAAGCTTCACCCCTGAGTTTCAATGATTTTGAGAATCTAGCACCTGCTAACTCGCAAACTCCACCCATCCACCCATGTAGCTAACACTGAGCCTGACTCCCAAACTACCGGGCTTAGTGGCACCCGTCAAAGGCTACATAGTACCCCCGAACTCGTGTTCGAGTTTCACTAAAGTGTCATGGCTTTCCATTCTCTTTTTCTTCTTTCTTTTTCTTGCTTTTTCGCTCATTCGAAGACTTTGTCTTCTTTCAGGTAACATAAACCTATTATGGGTCAGAAACGAATCTAAGGCCTGTATTTTGCAAAGTAAAAGAGGTATGCAAAATTCTTCTCAACCTATCGAAGGAAAATCGATGTGCACTGTGTGTGAGTAGCTAAAGGCTAGATCAACCAATCCAAAACTTAACGGTCATGAATGGAACTATTCTAGCATTACGGTAGCATACAAGGCTTAAATTTTTCAACTCAAGGTAAGAGTGTAAACAAAATATAGGAGCAAAAATGGTTTGCAAAAGTGTAGAAAATGTAAATACCGCTTATAAAGATTTTATATAACTAAAGTGGCTAAAGATAAGCTTAACATAGCTAAACACAATACATAATAATCATAACAAAAAGATCACCTACCACAACCAATACATACATACTAAAATGATCCCATACAAAACAAGTACAAATCTGATAAAGCTAAAACAAAAACAAAAATATGATGGGGATGACACTTAACTTAATTTTCCCCAACCAAAGTATAACTGTTCCACTGGGTGTGGATCAAAATCTAGAGAAGGGAGGCGACCACCTCACTCTCGTGGTGGTGTAGACGGATTTGAAGTCGGCCAAGAATCGCCAAGACATCCAAGGAGGTCAGCGAATGGATACTGCGGATCGATCACGGCAATGTATCGTGTAGCTCACTGGACAAGTGGAGATCTGGTGTGGCTCGACCAAGGAAGATGGTGTGATTCTAGCGCGAGGGTGACTCTGCCGAGCCATCCGCCCGGCCAATGCCGTGACCCCATCCAAACACCAAGAACCGGAAGTACCAGTGGATGTGCTCTAGCTGGCTCCCGCGAACGCGAGGATACAGCGCCAGCCTCGGAGGAGTCAGCGCAGGCTTGAACCCGGAGGAGATGAATCGACCGAGGTCCTCTCCACCAACTCTGAACAGCCGCCACCCCCAGGTCCTCTGCACATCCACGGCCCCAGAGGAAGAAGAGAGTGGCATATAAAGACCGCCTCGATGGATAAAACTGAGGACAACCCATCCGCCGCTCTACGATGGTCTCGAATCCCAGATAAGCTTAAGACCGCACAACAACCTCGCATCAACAGGAATAGCCTCCTGGCCCGAGCCAGTCCCATCAGGACCTTCCTCTTGGAAGTGTAGCAACGCGGTCACGACGAGTCGGAGGGATCGAACCGTAATCCTGATATCCTGCATGTGAGTTCTAAAGATACCCTCCGCCAAGATAATGGCAAGCCGCGTAAAATGCACAACTTCATATGGTCCACGAGGAGACCGTGGGAGGAGCCGCGGCGCAAGAAGATAGGCCCTGGGCCGTGGTATCTCGAAGAGAGAGCGAATCCATCTCTAGTATACCGAGGCCACCGCCGATAGTCTGGCGGAATTCGCTAACCACCTGGCAGCCTAAAGCAACCTGGTGAAGACCGTGAGCTGGGGGAGTACCCAAAGGCGCCGCCGAGCATCGAATCGGATTCCATCCTAGCGCCCCGGATGTCATAGTATGATAAAACCTGGCACCACCCGGATGAAAAACTCCGCCGAGTCGCGAATCGGCAGCAGTGGAATATCGCCGATCAACCGCATCAATCTCGAATCGGGGCCCACCGCACGCGCATGTCACAAGATGACTCTCCATGGAAGTCCTCGCACGACGATCGGGACGTTCCGAACTCCGATAGCAGCTTTAAACATCGGCGCCCGATCCTCGGGCCGGGGATAACCGCGACGAACTCTGATTAGCTGGAGGAGGCGACAGCTCTGGTCTAGACCGCGAAGACTCACCCGCGATGTCCGGTCGCTTGAAGGCTGGCCCTCCCGGGTCTCGATGCACAGGAAGGGGGCCGTGGTCCCACCCGGTCCGGTATCGGCCTGGATGCAGGGCCTCGGTTCGAGACCTCCGAAATGTGCTGTGGGCAGGACCCCATCATACCGCAAGGGGCCAATGCAGGAGGTGTCTCGTAATCTGTTCGAGATTTAGCAGCCAGAGCCCTAGACACGTGCAAGACCTCCTCTCTCAAAGGGTACCAAACCCGACCCTCTGGCTCAGACCGGCTCGCGGCACGAACCATGGCTAAAGACTCAGTACGCAGGCGACATCATGAAGGCCTCAGCAAAGTGCAAGGCAAGTGGGATTGCACTCACTGGGCCAAGGCTGACTCTAGTGCCAGGGCTTCTAGACACAGCCTCCGGCGCAAGGCCGCGGCAAGCGTGGTCAGGTGCGATGGTGGCCTCGAGCTCGGGGCTCGACTAGGTGAGGCGCAGTGAACGGGAGGCACATGGCTCCGGTCTACTGGTAACGGCAAGGGCGCACGACGCAGGCTAGGGAGCAGGGGAGCGAGAGGGCTTACGTGCGCACGGAAGGTCAGGTGAAACGTGAACAAAATGAAAGTAAAGGGCTTTAAACGGAGTCAGCTGCGCTGAAAAGCCCCGGGTGTCGAAGAGTCGCAGGTCTGCCCTGCCATTATCACAAATTTATGCCCCTCGCACTAAAGATATTCCCGCAAATAAAATAAAATAAAATAAATTTAAATAAACTAAAATAAAATAAATAAAAAATAAAATAACCAAAATAAAACTAAAATAAACTTAAATAAATAACAAATAAAAATAAAAAAAAAAATAAAAATACTAAAATAAAATAAACTAAAAATCGACTTTAATCGAACTAAAATCAAAATTTTTTACCGTTAGTCTGTCTCAAGTGACTAAACCAAATTTCGTATCGGAATTTCTCCTATGGAGGATCATGAGGAGGAGCTCCTTCACGCCCGTGAAGTGAGGTGTGTCAGAAGCCGCCTTTCATGCTCACCTCCTTTCAGGTTTCGAGCTTCTTTCACTGTGGTAGCTTCGGGAATCAATGCCTTTTAGGAGTGACTAATGTAGTCAATTCTCCATCAACTGCTTCACTTTTCTTCACTAATTCTTCTCAGAGTTCCAGAGCATTTGGTTTCGAACTCGACTAATCAGAAAACTTCATCCGACGTCATTTCATCTTCTGGGTCGTTTATGCTTGTTGCTCGTGAAAATGTTGAGCCCGGAAGGCTGCTTCCAAATGTGAGCCGCATGACTCCATTCCTAAGAATTGATTATCGTGACTGGAAGTGGCCAAAAATGTCTTCCCGTGATGATTGGCACATGATTAGCCCAATCAAGGACGGTTTCTAAGATCGGAGCACTACAAAATCCACTGGATAGTAGAATTTGTCCACCTTTACCAATACATCCTCAACTCTGCCCTTCGGAATTTTTACCAATCGATCCACTAAGGATAGAGTGATGCTGGTAGGCTTAAGCTCCCCAAACCCAACCGCTATATACCGAGTATGACAAAGAGGGTTTACACCGCCCCCAAGTCTGGGTCAGTTGCTTTATCTATGCAAGTCCTCCAATGTCGGGATCGATATCGTCAGATCCCGGATCCTTGTATTTCACCGGGGTCTTGTTCTCGAATGATGGCATCGACTGCCGATTGGGGAAGGCTTTCTTTTCAATGCCCAACCTCTTTCGACGGCAGGCATGTGTCCTTAAAATTTGAGATATGTCGGGACCTGCTTAATCATGTCAAGCAAAGGATATTTACCTTCATTTGCCTTATCACCTCCCAAATTTCGCTTTGGTTTGTGGATTTTTTCTTGCCTCAAGTTCTCGAGGAAATGGAGGGGCATGTTTTTCTTCAATAATCTTCTCCGATTATTATTCTCTCAACTTCCTTTCTTTTCTCGTTTCTTCAAAGAATCTCAGGGCACTGGTTAATAATTTTTCCACTCTCAAAGTGATGATAAATTTCTTTACTTCATCCATCCTCGAAGTCACTGGAAGAACCTATTTCATGGACTCCCTTCGATCAAGGTCTCGAAGGGGAATCTTCCTTCTTATACTCCGGCGACGGGTAATCCTGGTGATGGAATACTGTAGATTATCAATTTTCTGATTAAGGCTACTTTCAAGCCCATCTATTCTCTCGTCAGGTGCTTTCCACGTATCAATTTTCGAGCTAATCAGATATCGATTCCCTTTGCTCTTCCACAAAATCAATCTACTACTCGCTTCAAATTTAAAATAGCTCGCTCAACAGGGACGAGGGATGGTGACGGTCGGTCGAGATGAGGAACCAAACTCACATTCGCACTAGCACATAGCTGTGGGGATTAGGTTTCCAAGAGAGATTAGGTGATTCCTCCAATTGGGGATTATATGCATTACCATACGGGTATCGGGTCGGGCTTGTATCAATCTACCGACATCGTACGTCAGACCATCAAATCTCTTATCGAGGAGCACCGACAATGTTCTTCGGGTGACTGGATTGCAATTTCCATGCAATGGGTCAGGGGTTTCATGTGGATTTCGCCACCGTCGACTTACGAGCCTTTTTCCTTCCAAATTCTCTTCCACCTTCCTAGCTAAGGTCGATATCTGCTTTCTTATCTCCAAATCCCTCGAAGTGCAAAAATGCCCCCTTCGTGGGTCAAGGCCTCATTTTCTCCACCTCCCTGGTTGGTTCATCCCATCCCTTGGAAGTTTCAGCCACATAATTCAAAAAGTCCACGGGCTTCATCCGGTGTCATCAGAAGTCCCTCCACACATCGCTTCCTAGAAGGTCGCTTTCACGGCCACATACCACCATAAAAGTGATTCACAAGCATCCATGTATCGAAACCATGATGTGGACACGCAATGATGTTCTCCATGAACCTCTCCCAACAATGATAAAACTTCTCATAGTCATGGGCTGCAAGCGTGTAGATTTGCCTCTTCAAATTATCGGGTCTCTTGAGTAATCAAAGAATTTTAAAACTCGTCATAGCCTCCGCCAACTTCTAATGGTTCTGGTCTGAAGTGAATTAAGCCATATTTTGCTATTTTCGAGGGTTAATGAATGGTTTTAGCTTACAAATCCAGCTGTCGGCTGGTTCTCCTTAAAAGTTACGCATACTTCCTCAAAATCCCTGATGTGTATGGATTTTCATTTTCCATACCATGAGAAAAGTCGGGAGTAGGGGCACCGTGATAAGGTCTCATCGCACATCCCCAACAGTGATACGATGCGTAGAAGGTGCACTAACTCTGTGAGGGTGTATGTGATCACCATCGAATCTGCATAGTCGTTGATCCATAGAGCCGCCACGACTTCACTGCCCTCAGTGTGAGGATCCATTTGCTCACTGTGCACACTGACTTCACAACTTTGCTCAATTGGTGCACTAACTCTTTGCAGTCTACCTGATATATCTCTATCCCAGTGGTACATAAACACCTATGACACAAAAAGAGACAAAGCAAAGAACAACGAAAAGACTTACCAAAAGGATCAATGTTAATAAAAAATAAAATGACTCCAGAAACAACAAAGAGTTGGATCACGAGTAAAAAAACTTGAAATTCTAAACAAATGAAATTCAAAAGGCTAGGTTGTCACCAATACTTGTAACAGGATTACAAGTACTCATCAACTCATTCGTAGTTTGGCACCATCCCCTAGCACGCATGTTTATTCGATTCGTACAAAGAGGCTGCTCTGAATCAACAAAATTTATACTCTGGGTCGCCTTATCGCCGGGCGAATTCATCGCAAAGATAATGCGCCTGTGGATCGAACACGTGGATGGGTTTTCATCTACAAAATGACTCAGATAATGATTCAAAATGGTGAGGCTTTCATTTGATTTCTGATTCAGATAAAAGTGTGGTTGTCAAGTGATTACTAAGCTGAAAATCCATGGGCTTTAAAATAAGTTGTAAAAAGAAGACTTAAGTTTGTCACTAATACTTTGGTATGATGGGGTTGGTAGAGGTGTCCCCTGCTATTTCTCGCATTAGTGGCAAATGACATAAGCCATTTCCAAAACTTCTGATCTTTGTTTAACTTTTTAAACCAACCCTAAGAACATTCCTATTTGAACCATAGCATTTACTTAAAGCATTTAATGTTCTCAAGAATTTGAAAATAAAGCATTTAACCTACTTTCATAGTTCAAATGACATCTACTGATGTCGTTGTATCTAGCAATAAGAATACACTAAATCCTAAAGCATGCCAAGTACCGACAAACGAAAAATACATTAAATAACATTTAAACTAGTTTTGAAAGTCAAACACAAATACGCAGTGAATCGCTTCCTTATGAAAACAAGAGGAACACCCGCAACCCAATATCAACCATTCCAAGAACCTCCCTCTTCAAGGTTTCGAGGCTAATTAACATCCTTGAGTTGTCATCCTCAAAGGTGTGGTTCGGCAAATGGAAATGAGGGAAAGAGGAGAGAAGAGAGAAAAATCAGAACCAAAACAAGGGCCGTAAATAAAACTGCGTTAAAATGAAAGTTAGGTTACAAAATATTCATAACATGGCTTATATAGCCCCAAAAACATGCGAAAATACCAAACTATCCTAAATAATATGATTACATTGAGGGAAAACAAGGAATTAATCAAACTAGTCGCTTTTGGATCACAAAATACTATCCGTGATAATTTTATGTTATCAGAAATTCCTCGCTTATATAGCGAATTCTCAACCTATAGCGAAAATTTCCCGCTTATACGTAAAATCATGATAGATTATAGCTAAATTCTCGCTATGTAGTGAAATTTCAACATATAGCTTAAAAATTTTGTTATGATTATGGAAAATTTCGCTATCATTGCGAAAAATTTCGCTTATCATTGAGAAATTTTCGCTATGATCGCGAATTGTTCTCCTTCTCCCCTCGCTTTCCTCGGTTCTTCCCGCTTGCTATTTCTTCATCCCAAGCTTGATGAAATCGAATGATTTCATAATGGTAACTCTGTAGATAAATCGCACAATTTCGATGCCAAGCTTGATATGATGGCAACGGTTTACGAAATGCAAACTACCAAAAGCAACCTCAAACAAAATCATGAGTACTCAAAGGACCTACACATGTCAATCTACTTTTGAATAATATGATTAAGACGCAAAAGCACTCAAACCTATCTTAAATAGACTCAAAATAAAGACTGGGTACTAATCAAACTCCTGGATATGAGTATATGGATTCTAATTCTCCATTCCATGAAATGTGGGAAGCTAGGCACCGCATGTGGTCTTACAAACACATCATCGCTAGCAAGGACGCAGAAGGTGCACTCACTCTAGGAGGGTGTAATGTATCCCTCATCGACCAGAGGCCGTTGGATTCATTGGGGCTCCTTTGCTGACTTTGTCGTTTTGAGGGTCCATTTAATTCACTGCGGTAATAATCGACTTCACAACCTTGTTCATTGCACCACTTTCATAGCCACTCGATATATCTCTATCCTAGTCGATGCATAAACACATGTGACACAAAAGAGACAAAGCAAAGAACAACAAAAAGACTCTGTGAAAGATCAAGTGAAAGAAGGAAAATAAAAATAAAATGACAAGAAAAAACAAACAAGAAGGATCGCTAAGTAAAAACTCAAATTTAAACAATGAAATTCAAAAGGTTTAAAAGGTCACCAATACTTGTATCAGATTGGCGCACTCATCAACTCATCATCCGTAGTTTGGCACCATCCCCCGATTAACTGAGCTATTTGATTCGCATGCACAAATAAAGGTTTTGAATCAACAAAATTTATACCTACACTCATCGGGAGCACAGCCGTAGACTATCGCACATAAAGGGGCTCTAGGATCGAACACTAGGATGGGCTTTTCATCTTACAAATGTTTGTATAAGGCCCAAATCGGTGAGGCTTTTAGTTTGGATTTGATTTGTAAGAAAACAAGGGTGGTCATTACTATGTTAATCGAAAAGTGTTCCAAAATAGAATGTAAAAAGAAGACCTTGAAGTCTCGTGCCACTAGTTTGGTATGATAAAGGCTGCAAGGTGTCCTCGTGTTATTTCTCGCATTGGGGCAAATGACATATGGTCATTTCCAAAACCAGATCTTGTTTAACTTAAAACTAACCCTTAGTAACATTCCTCTTTGAAACATAGCATTTACTAAGCATTAAATGTTCCCGCAGCTGAAATCTAGTATTTAACTATCTCATACTTCATAAATGACATCTAATAGATGTTAGTGTATCTACTATTGGCAAATACATCAACCTAAAAAGGCTGGTATCGACCAAGGAAAATACATCAAATAGCTTTTTAAAACCTATTTGGAACATAAATATGAGAGCTCAAGGCCTTGGAAAGACAAGAGGAACACCAAAGAAACTACATCAACCTAGCTAGCAACCCTCCTTCGCTCGAGGCCTTAGCTAAACATCCTTGAGCTCGTCATCCCCAAAAGGTGTTCGCAGCCTAGAAAGGAAAGAGGAGAGAGAAGAGAAAGCAAGTGAGAGCCGAGAACAGAGCCATACGAAAAATGCCTTTGAACAAAAGTTAGCTACAAAAAACATTCATAACATGGTTTGAGATGTTCTCGGGGCAAAATTACGAAAAATACCAAACTATCCTAAATAATAGATTACATCGAGGGAAAAAAGGAATTAATCAAAACGGAGTCAAGCCAATCACAAAAACACGCTAAGTAGAATTTCGCTATGCACACCACTATATACGAAATTCTCGCTTATCATAGCAAATTCTCGCTATGTAGCTAAATTCAACATATAGATGAAAATTTCATTATCATTGCGAAAATTTCGCTATCATCGCTAAAATTCGCTATGTCTCGAAATTGCTTATCTCCTCCCCTCCGTCATTCCCGGTTCCTCTACCGCATTATGCATCTTCCACCGCTATTTCTTCATCCCAGTTTGATGAAATTGATAACAAACCATACGAACTTAAGATATTAATGTTCTACATCAATGCCAAGCTCGAATGATGGTAAAGGTTTACGAAACCCGCAAACTACCAAAACCACCTCAAACAAAAATCGCAGGTACAAAAAGGACCTATACATGTCAATCTACTTAAATATGATTAGCAGTCGCAAAACACTCAAACCTATCTTAAATAAGACTCAAAATAAAATTTTTAGTACTAATCAATGTTCAAGAATCTGCAGAATCGCTTCTTCTAACTTCGCTCTCTCGCACTTCCGAGGGAATAGGACCTGAGGCTTGTGCTTGAACCTCTTCCTTCTTCCCTTAGATCTCCCTCTTCTTACTATCGCTTTATCAGATTTTCGATGTTCTTCTTTTCAAAGAACCTCCGAATCAGATCGCTTCAATTCTCCTCCAATTTATTATTTCTCTTCCTCAATTTTCTTCTCTTTCTCTTTTCTCGCTTTCTATCTCTTCCACTTCTCGTAGTCACCACCATGCAATCCTGTGGATTCTTCAGACGCTGGTGGGAAGGCATCCTCTGGACCGATTTTGCATCATAGCTAACCTCTACTGTGGTCTCCGCATTTTTAGAGGCATTTCAGGTTAGCTCGAAATATACCGTGTTTGACTGAATGTCATGGCTCAAGAAATTTCTGCTCATGTATATTCAACATCCTTTAGTTTTCTCCCAGTCGACACACATTTGATCTTCAAAAGAGTGTGGACCTCTTCTCTGGCCTCTCGATTCTCAACCCTCCGGGGTCACTACATCGTCCCTAAAGTCTTAGATGGAGATCTATAATTGCATTCGCAAGATCTTCCAATCATCTTTCCATTCCTTCCTCACTCTTCTTTCAATGGTCCACAACATACGTCTAATTATGCCTTTTGAAGTGTAGTTCATATAATTATAGCATGTCCATCTCGCGAAGCTAGATCAATGCCATGCATTAGGCATCTTTCAAAGAATCTCGAATCTTTCCCATGTAGTGTAGAGACTCTCATCATCTCCGTCTAAACACTATAATTTCCCTCCTACTAAGTGAGGGCAGGTGAAGAATCTACTCATGTAAGCCTACCCGCTCTGCTAATTATTCACTAATCCATATGAATGAGTCCAAACCACACCATCTCATGGAAAAGAAAGAGTTGCAACTCATCACTGTACCTTAACCCAGTTCAACTTCATCAAATCATTGGCAATCTTCCATAGCGTTTGAATGATCTCATCAGACGCCGGCATCATGCCACAAACATCAATCAAGCTTCGCTGCCTTAAACATCATCTACAGAGTTATCCGTAGAGTATTCATCTCACAGTCACTTCCCAAAATCCTTCATAGTCATTTCGCTTCAAGGTCTCTCCACTACCTCTTCTTTTGGAATAGATCACATTCTTTCTCTTTACTTAGCCATAGTTGTTAATTCAACACTCTTTACTTTCCTTAAATTTCTTGGGCTTTTCTTCAGCTTATGTGTCCAAAGGTTAGCTCGTCGGGTTTCTATGCATGTAAAATCTTCCTGAAATAGAAACACACTAAGATCAAATGAAATATGTGGAACAACTATATTCAATTTAAGCTCATTAGATATTTTCAGTAGCTCAATAAGCTACTACAGTTAAAACTATTTTTGTATTTTATGATTTTTTTGATAAAACAAAGAAAAATGTCAAAATTAGAAATTTTCTCTTTGGTTGGAGTATTGATCTTTAGATTCTCTTCTAACTCTCGTAATCGACACCAGCAAACTTGATATCGACTCCAAATATACTCAACAATTGTAATCTTTAGCTCAACTACCGTGAGACTAATATCTCGTCCATGGAAACGATTAATTAAAAATTTGTCAATTAGATTTTAACATAGACAAAAAAATAATCGATCTCGACATCATTGCTAGGGACAATTTTTCGACATCGCTTATTAAGAACTAAATCACCCCCGGTAATAGCACCAAAAAACCTGTTAAGACCCAAGATTATAAATATGTGTTTCTGCTCGTATGAGAAGATATTATTTTGAAAATGTATTTGTCTAATCTAATCGCAAGTGCACGTGTCTTACAAGTAATAAAAGGATTTCTACCCGCATATCGTTCCAATGAGGATCGATGAAAATTCCATGCATCAATTACCCGCATTTACTAAAGATCCTTACTATTTGAACTCCAAGTCTGAATTGATTTGGTTTTAAACTAAAGGAACTGTAAAAACTAATTAAAATTCTATATCTATATATAAAGAATTAGAAATAATTGGATTCGAAAGTTCACGGGGTAAGTAAGACTGGGAGATGGATCAATGTATAATTATCTATTTTTGCATCATTTTATAACATGGTTCAACCATTAGTTTGAAATCTGAACTTGTCAAAGATGCAAGGTAGTATAGTTTTGATTTCTCCACACACTATAAATTTCGGTAATTAGATTTTCATGTTCCTTTCAGACACATGAGTCTAATCGGTTACTTGTAGAATATAATCATCTTTATAAGATTTGGGTATTTTTCCTTCTCGCATCATACACCCTAATCTTAGGACTCCGAAAAATTCTCGCCTTATGCATGTGATACGTGCCTTTCCGAATTTAATCGTGTATCTCATTCATCTAATCCAATAAAATTCTACTTTTGATTAGATCTTAGCTAATACGAGATCAAGATCCTTTCATCAGGAAGAGGAGAAACTTGATCAACTAAATTGATATATCATCCAACTAATCCTCACATTAAGAGTAAATCAATGATTTATTGAAGTAGTCCTTCAGAGTTCATTAGTTCAATAATATTAGTCTAACATACCCCAAGTAATCGCTTCCATCAACATTCTAAATATAAATTCTAGTCAAGCTGATACATGTTTAGGTATTTTGTAAGTATAATTTGACTGCTTCGTGAGTTGTCGCGAAACCCGGAACGGTAGAGACCCTAAAGTTACAAAACTTAAGGACAAAATTGTAAATTGTCCAAAAGGGGCTTAAAAGTCATAGTTGATGGTAATACCAGAGGCCCAAATAAAATATTGAAAGTTGAAATTCAAATAGCTAAGAGATGGAGGGACCTTTTACAAATACGAAACTTAATCAAAACAGTTTTGGTGGCCAAACAAGGCCTTAGCAAACATGGGTTTTAAAAAGACCAAAGTTGGTCTCATTTTGGGTGAGAAAAAACGTGAAGGAGGAGGAGAAGTATAAGAAGAAGAAGAAGAGGGAAGAGGGAAGAGAGGAAGAAGAGAAGAGGAGAGCTCAAGAAAAAGGCGGAACTACTAACCTTGGCATGATGCTCGGATTTCGTAATGGAACTTTGGATTTTCAGAGTGGATTACATGGAATTGTGTTTTATATGCTTAATGTTTGTCTCCAAACCTGGTTTTGATTGACGGTATCTTAACCTGATTCTGAAAATAGGCTGATAAACCCTGTTATGGTACAAGATAAAACAAAGAATCCTTCCTTAGGATGGATTCATGGTTAATTATTCTCGAAAGTTAGGGTTTAGACAACCCTAACTAAACATCACAAGCTTGGTTTATTGTGATGGTCTCAACCCATATTGGGTGGTTCGAATAAATCCATGATGGATTTTTTGAAGAAAGATATGAAATTGAAAGAGAAATTGAATAGAAAAGGAGATTCAAGTGATGAATTGGAATCGCTTGATGGTTTGAAGCTGAAGTGATAAGTGGATCAAAGCACATGAAAATGTGAGAAACACACATTCTGGGCACTGGACTTCTACCGGTACAAGCCGAGTCCCCCCCCTGTAGAACTTCGGTTCCTCGGGGTCATTTTTGGCCAGTTCACCTAAGAGAACTTTAGGGTTCTACCGGTACAATCGCTACTGCTCCCAAGCCACCGCTTTTGTAATTTAGCCATAACTCGCTTCATTTCTATCCGAGCCTGAGTGATTCAAGTGGCTACTTAAATAGACTTCAAGGAGAACCAAACCCATTTTAAAGGTGATTCTCACCCTGACTCTAGATAGCTTAAAATGCACTCAAAGTGCGGGGGCTATGTGCAAGCCCATCCTCGCATCGCTGATCATAGAGTAAATTCGAAGTTGTTTCTGACGTATATCAGTTCCTGCATCTCGAATCGGGTGATTCCAGCTGAATAGGAACCCTTAATATCTTATATTTAAAGGAGTACTAAGATCCAGTGTCAAATATAAAGTTAGGAACCCCGGAAAAATAGTAATACTAACTGTTTCTATCAGAATCCGGTCAATCGACTTTGGCATGAAAATGCCACAACTTTATTTCGATGATCCGATCGATTGATTTCACTCCTAAGCAAAGATTCATGTGAGGAATAAGGAATATATGAATGAGGTGTGATTTCATAGACATCATACTTTCACAAGAATATGAAGTGCCATATGTACAGGCATGAAACAAGGAAATGTGTAGAAAATGAAACATGTATAAATGTGTTCATGAAAACACGAGTGTGATACTGAAATGAAACGAATCGACACAACAAAACATGAATATGAAAGGTAAATTTTCATGAACACATAATGTGGTTAGTTATATATGATCATTATCACATATAACTTAAATGATAAATAAAACATAGGAATATAACAATTAGTATATGAATGAGTATACGTGGAATGAATATGTGAATGACTATTTAGGAATGAGTATGATTGAAAGTATATCTTTGAAAAGATAATACTAAAGTGAATATGGAATTGAAATGTGATTAAGGATCTACAGAATAAGCATCAGGAAAGATATATATAAGCATATATATATTGATTTGAATGATTGTTATTCGAATTGTTTGTCATACATACTCATGTATGCGTGTGCGTGTATTTGCACTACAAGTGAAATTACTGCATAAAAGTAAACTGATTTGAAATGTGATATTGGAAAACCGAATGAATGTGAATAATAATAAGGGCGGGATTCATCAAACGGAATCCGTCATAAATGTGGATACATGAGTGAATGCGAATCGAATGAGATATTCTAAACCGAATTGAACGTGAATAATAAAGACGGATTCATTAAACTAATCCATAATTGCGGAATAGAATGTTATGAAGAATGAATCACCGAACGCGATGCACTAATTCCAAGATCCCGTCAATGGCGGCACCCCAAATTTTCCACGTCCCACTCGCTGACGCACCAATCTAAGATCCGCTGCGACGGTGTGTATGGCATTGAAGAAATGTCCCACTCGCGATGCACCAATTCCATCCGCATTACGCCATGTATGACATTTCACTGATACCACGCGGTTTCCGATGCACCCAAACATCCGTCGCGATGGGAGAACCGAATAATTGATAACACGCGGCTCGGGATGCACTAAACGCATCCCGCTACGACGTGGAGAACCGAATATTGATACTGATATGCCTGATGCACCAACAAAGATCCGCTGCGATGGGAGAACCGATTAAGTAATACCATGCTCTGGGTGTACCAAATGTTATCCGCCATGATGGGAGAAATCGTACTGGCAATACCACATGTCTGGTGCACCAAACAAAGATTCCGCCATGATGGGAGACCTAATGATGATAAGGGTGATTCATTAAACTAATCCTTAAATGTGAATTAAATAGTCAAGGTGAAATAACCAACAATGACGAGTGTAAAATGGGATTTTTATGTGTATGATTAAATCTCATAAATTTGATTGTGAAATGAATTGTTGCATTGAGAATGCATGATATGATATGATAAATGATTTGTATATCGAAAGCATGCGAAAAATTAATAGCATGAGTTTATGTGGGATAACATGGCATTATTTTGTAAATGCATGTTATTAAGTGTGAAGGTTATAAATCTCTGAAATTGTAAATGGTCATGGATTGTCTTGAAAGAAGTGCTACTTAATTAAAAAAAGGTCCTAAATAGAATAACATAACAACATGTTTTGGAAAGATAATTGAAAATGCTCTGAGTAAACCGGCCCAAATTGATCCCGCCTATCTCGTCAAGTCTGGGATTCTGGTCGACACTTTAAAAAACAAAAATTTAATAAAATGAAACAAAATGTTTCGATTGAAAATGCTCCGAGTAAACCGCCCAAATTGGATCCGGGCTCAAACGTCAAGTCTGGGATTCTGGTCACACTTTTGAAATGAAAATACACAAAACGAAACAAAAAGGATTCAACCCGCATCCCAGATCATGGAATGTAATTTCTAAAGGGAGTTGATTAATGGCTTCTACTGCGGATAACGATAAGAGTCTAATATGTATCGTATTAGTTTGATTTGAACTCGTATGAAATTGATATGATTTGATTTGTTCAATTGCCATCAGGATAATGCGATAAGTTTACTAATATGATTCGATCTATCATACATGTAGTGAGCATTTAGTTGCCAACCTCGTAAAATACATGGCTACGTGGAAGTAATATGAAGAAAAGATATGGAATCAAAAGGATAAAATCTACATGTATAATATGATATGAATTAGAAGTCACATAAGATTAGACTCGTTATATGCATAAGTATTAGTAAATGTAAAAAGATAGTGACGACGCATTATCAAGTATCGGGTCGTCATCGCCTATACGCTCCCACTAAGCGCAGTTTGAAGACGTGTTCAATCCGCAGGTACCGAAGAGAGATAAAGAGGATGTGTGACATTCCACACCGCCAGCATGCCATCTCAGATAAAGCCACTGAAGATCATTCAACTTCGATGTTCAGATAGATATGCATAGACGATTTGTATCGTAAATGGACTTAGTAAATATGTATAAATTTTAATGGATACCATTTCTGGTAAATATTTGTAAATCAAATGATTGTTAGTTACTAAAATCATTCAGACACCACGCATATAAGTTCCGCCTCGAAAAACAAAAGAAGTTAAGCTCCCAATATATTGCCAGACCTAAACCTGCCGGATTCGCCAATCTGCCTGATCGAATCTGTGGCCCCGAGCATCCATGCTCGTGGATTCTCGCTCTCAGATCACCTGTGAGGGCCTCCCTGAAATAGAAAGATACGCCCTTTTGGGTACATGATACTAATATTCTGAATCGGTAATCTCAAGAACAACACCAATAAAATAAATTCAAGATTTTGAACCATGATGTTCTTTTAAGTTATGCAGATACTAATAATTAACATCGATTCATTCCTAGAGGGAGCTTAGTCTTTCAAAACTGGAATACTACTTAATAAAGGATCATTGATCGTGAAAATCTAATGAGATCGTAGTTTAACCCGGGAATAAATGAACTCCATAAATTCTCCAAATTTCATTCAAATCAGACAGTAATGAAAACTAAAATTTTATAATAAACCTAGCTCGAAACTTCGCACCAAATCAACGTTTCATCCTCAAAAAAAAAAAAAAAAAAAAGAAACTAAGCTAAGACTAAATTGACAAAAAAGAAAATAAACTAAAAAAATAAAAAAATAAAAGTAAAAATAATATACAAGGAGATTCTTGCTACCTAGAAGTTCCTGGTTTCATAAGCTCCCTCACAATGCCCTGGGATGTCTATTTGTAAATTTTCAAATGATGTAATGCGACTAAGGCTAAAATTGTGGATCCCCAAAAATCGCCCACAGTCATTGTCGCGACAATGAAAATTATGCCGCTGACAGTTATTATCTTGTTCCCAGCCTTTATCGCGTCATAGCTATCGCGAACATGGTTTTGTGCTTTCTTCTTTGATTTTGTCGCGACATAATTTGAAAAGGTCATGACAAAGTCTGATGAGGTTGTCTAGTAATTTTCGCGACATGAGTGGCTTGTGTCGCGACATTATAACTTTGTTGCAACCCACTTGTCATTTCTTGTTGCTCTTGAAAAATATCGTGACATAAAATTTCTTTGTTGCAACAAAGCCTCTAACATTTCAACTTTGTTTTATGTCGCGATAGAATTTTGAAATGTCGCAACATAAAACACTCTTTTGCTCATACTGTGTCGCGACAATTTTATGTTCTCTTCTCTTTATCTTATGTCGTGACAAATATTTTGACCTTCAACTCTTCAACTTTGTTGCGACATACAATACCGCGGTTGGCCGCGATTCCCTTGTGTGGTCCTTCTCAACCTTTGTCGCTACAATATTTTATTTTGTCGCGGATGCAGTTTCTATTATTCGCATGTCGTTGCTTGCCGCTGGCTGCAAACATTTTTTATGTCGTGACATAGTCTTGTTGTCTTCGTGGCGTTGAATTTAACTCTGCGTCGCGGATGTGCCTTGAAAAATGTCGCGGACATATTTCTTTCTCGATCTTTGTCGCTAAATTTAACCGCTTTGTTGCAATATTGAATCTTGTGGCGACAAAACTTGTCTTCGATTTTTGTCTTATCGCTTTCCATTTTTCATATGACATAACTTTCTTTGTCAGGACAAAATCTTCCACTCTACATCTTTTATCGTCAGGACATGAATTTGATCGCTGGAGACAAAAATTCCACGCGAATTTTCGATCATCATGTATCAAAGCAAATTAACATTGCGACATTTTTTTTCAACAACTTTTCAATCATCATTGCATAATAAAATCAATTTTCACGACAAAGTTTTGTCTTATGATGACCATTATGTCATGATATTCATTTCTTTGTCACAACATTTATCATTCAAGCTTTCATGTTATGTCCTCGAAAAGGTTGTGAATCACGCGACATAAATTTCACTTCTAGTTTCGAGTTCGTGGTTCCATTCTTTTCGGGCGACATAAAATTGTTTGTCGCGGATGTAGCTTATGTCAAGTTCTCGTTGAGAGCTGGCGTCGCGACATTCTTAAATTTTGTCATGACAATTACGCCCAGCTGCCTTGTGCTTTTCTTGCTGGAATTTACTCTTTTGCATTAAAAACCTGCAAAACACAAATTTGGTGAATATTCCATAATCCAACATTCAAATCAATCATAAACTTCTAAAAATTTGCTGAAAAAATGGATTAAAAATAGATGATTTTAGGACTCATCACCTAACCAGCACAACAATCAACAATATGCACTAGCACTAGCTTACCAAGGCCAAGGATCAAAGCCTACGCAATAGTATAACCGACAACACCATCAAAGCCTAGCACCAACGATTATCAGAGGCAAAATCAGGGCAATCTGAGACTCGATCACCAAGAGAAAAGAGAACTCAGACTTTTGAGGAGCAAATGCTTGGGTATATGGCTGATCCTAAGAAAATTCTTAACAACCATGAGCAAAGAATTGCTGACATGGATATATTTCAAGCTAATACTAATGCCTCACTAAAAAATCTGAGACACGAGGGTGCAAAATGGGGCCCTTCCTGAAAAACAACCATGATTACTCTCTTTCCAAGTGACACTTAGAAAAACCCCAAAAATTGTTTGGTAGTAACACTAAGGAGTGGCAAGGAACTCCAAGAGAGCAACAAAAAGGAGAAAGAATTTGGGAATGAAGAAGCTGTAAAGGAATTGAGAAATCAAAAACTGGAAGGTGAGAAGGATGCAGCTGAATCATTTAAGAGAGACCTATCAGAGGAAGAAAAGAATGAAAAGAGTATAGAAAAGGAAAAGTCTCAAAAGAAAGAGGAGGTGAGAGCATATAGACCTCCCTTACCATTTCCCTAAAGGCTAAAGCAAGCCAAAATTGATGAACAATTATCATATTTGTAAACATGTTTAAGAAGCTGGAAATCAACATTCCTTTTGCTGAAGCTTAGCTTAAATGCCAAATTATGCAAAATTCATGAAAGATATTATCAACAAGAAGAGGAAGCTAGATGATCGTGGAACAGGAACCTTTCAAGAAACCAGCGCACTATAATTTGCAGGAGAATGCCTCAAAGACGTAGACTCGGATGTTTCACCATCCTCAGGCCATGGGGTGGAACCATGAATTTCGGGGCGGTTCTTCGGTCACCAAGGGCAAGCATCAACCTTATCCCTTCATCATGGAGTTGACTTACCTGACCAATACTCTAAATGGCGCATAGATTTGTTGTTAAACCGAGGGCACATTTAAGTAGAAGAGATGTGCTGGTTAAGGTGTTCCTATTTTCCCAATCGATTTTGTGGTCATCAATATGGAAGAAGATAAGCATATTCCTCATCGCTTCGGAAGACTCGCCACTGTGTAGCTCGATTGATGCAAAAAGGAGAGCTCACTAGAGTCGGGAGGAGGAAGTGAAATTAAACTTAAACTAAAGTTTGAGGCAACATGACAATGAAGAGCTTCATTGCATGAGAATTGAAGAAATTTTTGTTGAAATGAAAGAGGAAGTCAAGCAATGAACAAGATGTAAGAGGAACGAGCAACATGGAACTGAGGAAGAGTTGCTAAAATTCATGCTAGAAGTGGATGGGGAAGAAGAAACACAAAACAAGGAAGAGCTAGAAGCAAATGTGGAGAAGAAGAGTTCGGGATGGGCTACGCTGGCGCAGCTACCCGATAATTAAAATATGTCTGAGTGAGAGATCACAATCTGCGGATCATGGGGCCAAGCTGACAGTAATCGAAGAAGAGAAAGAAGTGGTGGATACTAAACAAAGATAAGGAAGCTATAGCCTAGGCTGTAGGTGATTTTAAGGAACAACCCTTCAATATAATACAAAATTCTCACGGGAGAAGAATGCGTAGACTTCTATCGAAAGACAAAGGAGACTAAATCCGTTGATGAAGGAAGTTTGGCTGTGAAGGAGTTTCAAGGGCTTAATGTGTGCTTCATCTATTCCATCTCAAAACAAATTCTCTTAGGTAGTCCCTATCCATGTTGGTGCCTAAGAAGGTGGAATCACAAAGATAAGAAATGGAGAAGGAATGAACCCATCCCAACGAGATAGTTACAGCCTGAGGTGTGTATTGATTTACTTAAAACCCGAATACAACCACTCAGAAAGACCATCCCCTCACCCTTTATCGATCAAATGTCGAGCGATTAACTAGGCATTCCTCACTAATGGGCTTCTCGATGGCCATTTCAGTACAATAAGATAGCCAGTAGTTCTTGAAGACAAAGAGAAAACCACATTCACTTGTCCTTATAGGACTTTTGCTTTCAGAAGAATGCCCTTTAACCTATGTAATGCACAAGCCACCTTCCAAAGATGCATGACATCCATTTTCTCTGATTTGGTAGAGGAGATTATGAAGATTTTTATGGATGGCTTCTCTATTTTTGGGTCAAGTTTTAGAGATTGTTTGAAGAACTTGGCCATTGTGGTTCAAAGGTGAAAATATAAAGAAACCCAAATTCGAATTATATGATGCTTTATTGTTATGAAGGAATTGTGCTTGTGCATAAATATTAGCACCAGCCGGGGGTGGGACCAAGCTAGTGATATATCAATATCAAATTTACCGCACCATCTAAATGCCTTCTTCAAGGGAGTGAGGAGTTTTCGGGGGGCTGAGCAAGTGATTTTATAAGATTCATCAAGGACTTCTAAGAGAGCAAAACTTCTAGATTATCGAGAAGGAGGCGCTTTTACATTTAAGAAGGAATACTCTGCAGCATCAAAATCATCAAAGGAAAGGATCTCAAGATCACTTTCATAAGATCACATGAATGGAGGAAAGAATTTGAAACATAGATGACTGCGCAAGTGGGCCTCGAAAGAGGAGAGACAAAGTGTTCAGGCACCTACTACTCAAGAAAGACTTTCAATGAGGTACAAGAAAACTACTTCAACAACAGAGAAAGAACAAGCAATTAGTGTTTTATTACAGGAAACCACCTACAAGATCTGGGGATCCTAATGGCTAGTTCATAATCGAATTACGCAACTACCGATAATTCATGGTAAAAAGTGATGCAAAACCAAGGAAAATTAGACAGTCCTACTGTGTTGTAGGAATTTGATTTGGAAATCGTAGACAAGAAGGGGAGGACAAGGTCATAAGATAACCAAGGAAGAGAAAAGAGGCAAGGAAATACAAGAGAGCTTTCCAGATGAACAACTCTTTGAGGTGAACATTCAACTGCCATGGTAAACTACTTAGCTTGTGGAGCCTCCTGATTTCAATTTCCAACAAAAGAAGAAACTAAGGCATGAAGCCAAGTATTTCATATGGAATGATCCCATACTATTTAGGAGGGGAGTAGATCAAGTCATGAGGAGATGCGTGCCTGAAAGTGAACAAGGTAATTTTAGTTAGAAAAATACCATTCAAATTTTAGTATGAGGCCATTTTACCGGCTTCCAAGGATCAAGCCAAAATACTTAATGTGGATTCAATGCCCACCCTATTTAAAGACAATTTTGAATGGATATAGACGCGATATGCAAAGAATGGGGAACATAAATAAGAGACATGAGATGCCCTTACATGGAGTATCGTGGTCGAATCTGTTCGATATATGGGTATAGATTCTACGGACCTTTCCCATCCTCATTTGGAAATTTATACGCATTTCTACCGTGGACTATGTATCCAAGTGGGTCGAGGCACAAAGATGTCTAAGATCAGAGGAACTTCAGGCAAAAGACATTTTTCACAGATTTAATACCAAGAACTCATTAACACAAAGAGGGGAAGCCACTTTTGCAAATAGAATTTTTGCAAGGTCATGAGCAAGTACGGAGGCAAGCATGCTATAGCTTACCATCACTCCTCAATCTCACGGCTGCTTAAGATTTCTAATAGAGAAATTAAGAAAATCTTGAAAGATCGTCAACACCAACATGGAAGGATTTGGGTAATAAGGTCGATGATGGCATGGTATACACAATCATACAGAAGATTCCCATCAGATGCCAAGTCCCCATACATAATAAAGATTTGGCCATGCCACTTACCCCAGTTGGAGCACAAAGCCAGGGCCATAAAAAGAATTAAATTCACCTAAAAGATTTGAATGAGGAGAGAATGCTCTGAAGAAGTGAGCTAGAAGAGTTTGTGAATGATCTCCTAAGATAATGCTAGAATTTACATGAGAAGACAAAAGATGGCGATGATCAAAGAATCATCGTAAGAGAGTTTAAAGTCGAGAAGTCGTTCTGCCAGAGGAACCCTAAGGCTTAGACTATTTCTAGGAAAATTAAACAAGATGGAGCGGCTTTGATCGGTATCAGCAGAACACCATTCGGTGCCATAATCAAAGGTCAAGTCGGGAAATGAGTTTAAGGTCAATGGCAGAGATCAAGCATTATTTTCAGTGGGGAATGGTGACCAAGACGCACAATGTTAAGAATCAGCGACATGGTGATAATAAGATCAATGGAAGATGTAGCCAAGTCTAGCTAAGGACATTAAACTGAGCAATTGCCAGGGAGGCAACCGAGAAAGTAATTTGTGTGTTGTAAATGTGTTTCTATGTGTGCAAGCAATATCGCCAGTAAAGTAATATAATGATAAGTAAAAGTATCGTCCCAAAGAGGAATCTGATTTACTGGCAATCTCACCTAATCAGCCTAGGCTCTATTTGGATGGTTGAAAATATGTAAAAGGTCTAAATTAAACTAATTGTGTAAAAATGACTCAATTAAGACTAAAAGGCCTTAGGGTATAGATTTCACCTAAACAATTATGTATGAACCTCCCAACCCAATTAATCAGTCGTTATTTCTATTATGAAGATGTGGTGATTTCATTAATGTAGTGCGATCTCTCTATAATCACACTACAATTCTTAGATAAGGTATTTTGCATCTCTCATTAACTCCTAGATTTCTAAGGGCGCATTAAACACAAGAAATTTTAGTACAATACATAATCTCATTTATACTTATTTCATGATAATTGAGGTAATCATCCAGGGTCTAATTTTTAACTCTACCTCTCGAATCTCAATCAAACAACAACCACAAATATCGCTAAATACCCACAAGCATTAAGATCAAAACAGAAATACTCAACATAAATATGAAACAAAACATCAATAAATAGAAATTAAGATTCATGCAACTGTTTTCTCGGCTACATCTAAACCCTAATAAAAATAAACTAAACATAATTATGAGTAGAAGAAATACAACCATTAAAGAAGTGAAAATGGAAAGAGAAGAAAGGAATAAATATATGAAGGAGCCTCTTCACTTTCCATTTTTCTTCTTCAGGTCTCCTTCTTCTTTAGCCCTAATGGAGGGTAAAAAATATTCAAGAGGGGAGGAACCCTAAGAGAGGGCCTCCTTGTCGACCCCAAAATTTCTCCCCAAACGAATCCCCTAAAATGCCCTAATTTCCCTTAATAAATAAAAACAGAGAGCATACGAGATGTCCTTCTAAAAAAATATGGGCCTTGAACCCATGTTGCAGTAAGATGATCTGACGCCATGGTAAGGTAAAATCGTTTTATTGGAGGAGGAAGACCAAACGACACCGAGGCTTGAAAGCTCACTCTATAAATGAGCTCAAGCTAGCGAGATCTCACCACACAGAGCTCATGTTATAAATGGGAGAACCATGAGTGGCGATTTCACTTTTGATGATTTTTGGAGAAATCGGCGGACCTTTGAATAACCGGTGGATCGCTGATCGAACCTGCGGACGCTTTCCTTTTTGCTTCCAATTTATGCAGGCTATAATCTCGCCATACTACCCGGACCATGTGGATTCGTGCCTATGGTTCTCGCAGTCTAGAATCTGCCCATGCCTGAAGAGGAGCCATAGAAGGACATCAAACGTTTAAATGATCAAGCATGCTTCCGTAAATTGCATAATGACTGGCCGGGATTTTTCTTCCACTTCATTGCTGATCAATAATGGCCTAGTCATAAAATTGAGAAAATATAACATTAGGACACTTAGTTCACGATAAATACCAAAACCTGAAAACATGGGGGATAAATGAGTATTTAAGATAATTTATCAACAACCCGATTATTGTTATCGTTAATTCATTGGAATATTCTTTAAAGATGAGGAAATGATCATTAAAGAACGATGAATTCAAATCGAGTTTCAATGAAATTCATGATAATTCTTTCCAATCGCTTTCCTCTTTTAAATTTTATTTACTTTATTTCCTTTCATGTTAAATTTATGTTCGTGTTTGGAATTGTATTTGATCGCATGAAGCTCCTTTGATTTTCTTTTAGTTTAGTTAGATTCAATCGCTTTAATCAATGCTTAAATTTTCGAGATGATAATTGTGTTTCAATGATAAGACCACAGTGATAATGATTTGCTTATAGTTTGAATCGAGTATGCTAGGAATGAATAAGACTGAGTAAAAACAAGTAGGAAAATCGTAAAGAGAGAGTATCATTTATGTCTCACACCAGGCTTTGTCACGGACATCAATCTCGGCGTAGCAACATTATTTACTCAAAGTCATGTACAGCGTTTTCATTAGAAAGTCAGGATAAAAAAGAGAACGGAATCATAAAGATTCTTTCTAGAGTCAGGACATAATATTTTCAATGTCGCAACATTTTCAAAGTCATGATATCGCATCTGCAATGTTTTGACATTTCTAGAGACTCATGACAATTTTAATCAGAAGTCGCGACATAACACCCTAACAAGCGCACACGGGCCAATATTGAATTTTTTCAAAGTTGCGTACACTGTCCCAATCCTCTAATAAGATCCTCCTTATTAAAGAGAACACTACTAAATGTTGAAATTTAAATTAAGCCCTCAAACATTCTGAATCCTAACACCTCCCCATCTTTCATTTTCAAACCTCAGTAATATTCAACCCTACTCTAATTAACAATAATGAGAGAACCATGAGAATGGTAAGAAAGAGGGTCGAACCCAAAACCATTAATTACCCCAGATAGAAGTAAGGAAGAAGTTTCCAAGGTAAAAGGAAGAAGATGAAGTAAGGAGCAGTCGAGGAGTGGGGCTATGATTTAGATATAAAGGTATTCCGACCGATATGGGGAAAAGATTTTCAAAAGACTCACAAGAAAGGATTTATCGTGAGAGGGGTTCAAACATTGGAAGCACCTTTAAGGAAGAGATCAGAGAAGAGGATTGGATATGCTTTCAGAAACACATAAGCCAGCAGTATGGTTGGCCAAAGAGTTCTATGCGAACTCGAGAGATGTTAAGAACATGACATGCTGTTGTATAGAGAAGCCTTTTTTGAGAGACCTTCACAAGCTGGGTTCAGTTCCAAAGAAGGGGAAAATTGCCCAGCGTTTGAGAAGCTCAAGAAGAAACCCACTTCAAGGAGATTTACAGAGCTTACTGAATAGTCACAGGTAAGGTATAATAATCGGCGATTTCCCATGCCTATATCACGAGGAGACTCTCGCGCAGTTAGTAAAGTATGATCTATTTATAAATCCTCTATAGAAGCCTCCATGCAAGTCCTTCAACTAGAGACATGACCGTGCCATACTCTTGCATTCGTTAGTCATGTGGGCTACCAAGGACTGGGAGAATTATTATGAGTCGAGACAGAAGGAGAAGGTAAATTTCACCAATATCCCCCCACCCTTCCTTGATCACCAGGCATCAAACTAAAGTTTAATGGGTAAGAGAGGAGAGGTCTCAAGATCTCACCTCCTCACTTTTACCTGAGCCCCCAAAGCCAGTGGAGAGTGATAGGAGGGAGAGAAGAAAAAGCCTACAAGGAAGAGAGCAGAGACTAAGGAATGAAAGGACAAGAGAAATCAAGAGCTAGGGAGTAAGCCCCTGCTGGCAACTCTCAAACTCTACAATTATTCTGTCTATAAAGTAAAGAAGAATGGAGATTCAAGGATTGATCAACTAGTGCTCTCCCCATGAACCGAATTCTTACATTGGCTCTAGCTCTCACCAGAGCTGAGGAGAGAAGAGAAGAAAGTGACACTGAAAAGAGCTCAAGTGCAGAATAGCTGTCTACACTTAAGCAAAGAAGTAGAGGAAAAATGAGAGCTACTACTAAAGACAGTAACAACTATGAGTTGCTAGCTATGTTAAAAGAAATGAAGGAAAGATCAAAGAGAGGGATGGAAAGATCAGAGAAGAACTAAGGTGGAGAGATAATTACTAGAAGATGAAATAGAAAGAAGAGAAAACTCCTTAGCAGTAGCCCTTAAGCAGAGACATGAGGAATGGAGAGAAGAACTGGCAAAAAGAGAAAGAGCTTGAGATCAATCAAGGAAAAAGAGAAGTTTTTAGAATGAATGATTAGTGCTCAAAAGTGCAATTTCAACCCTATTAGATAGGTTTTGAGTACTTTTTGATCATTAACTGCCATATATCCCACTGAAGTGTTCATGTTACCTTTAGTAACACTTATACCAACTCGAGGGTGTTTTCGTCAAGCTTTATAGACTCATACACATTTGGACTTCAACCTCAATGCAAACGATCACCATGAGGTCGAAGTTTAGCCCACCATCAACAAGCCTAAAATCGAATAATGTTTAAAACAAAGGCAAGGTAAAGGAAACAGACACAATGAAGATAGGATGGGGAAGGTGAAGAACAGTACCCAAGCTTAATTTCGTGAATCAATTCGCAATCTTAGAGAATTTCAGAACTAACCTCGCAAATCATCAGAATCTGACAAATCGCGAAATTCAAGCAGCCAACTTCAGACTGTGCATTTGCGAAATTCGCTCTCACCGATCACTCTCGGCTAGTTTAGCGAATTCGCGAAGGCTAGGCGAAATTTCAACACACAAATTCTAAAGCATTGCCAAATCTCGCTAAAGCTCTGCTAATTTCGCTAAGCTATCGCTAAATTCGCATCCTGCTAAATTCACAATTAGCGAAATTCTCACCTTCTACGAAATTCCGTGCCTCATTATCCTCTATAATTAATGCAACCGCTTCCAAACTTGGTTTATTACCCAATCGTTCCATAACTTCAGCCTAGTTATTGTGGTTTTGTGCGTTTCATACTTGAGGAGGCTTATAAATACCCTCATAAGCCTGGTAATAGCAGTTAAGAGGATGTATATGAATATAAGTTTTTGTTGATTTGTAAGTTATTTTCTTTATCGCTTTTGTAAATAAAGTTTTTTAGTCTTGCTTTTATTTCTTTCTCTCTTCTCTCTCTTTCTTTCTCTCCCTTTCTTGCCGGCTAAACACACCTCTCGAGGATGACAACTCAAGAGATGTTTGGCCAGCTCTCCTTTCTTTCAAGATACAGCTTAGCTTCGCAGGTGGGGCATATGCAGCAGCTTCTCATTAAAAGCTACTGTGAGTGGCTTATGGCTCTATTCTCAAAACTTAGTCAGATAACACGGGATGTTATTGATTCGCCAATACTTCCATGCTTTAGGACTGTTGTTCTTTAGATGGTTTTACGAGCCCGAGATAATATTTACATGTTAGGTTCTTCAATTGCGGTTAAATAGCATTTCATCAAGTATTATTTTCGCCAATATTCTCCTGATAATAGATAAAGGTTTCTAAAGTGAGAGATGCACTTGCTGTTTCAGATGGTTCTACGAGCCTCTTAAAATGATAATCGAACGTTAGATTTTAAATCAAAAGGGCCATAATCGCATGCTATCCGCTTTTAACTCAAATGGGGAGATGTTTCTACGGTGAGGTTTGCTAGTTAAATATAGATCCGGCTTATGCCAAGGACTATATGTTGCATGTCATAACGAGGATAAAACCCGAGACACTTTGTCGTTTCTAATTTGTAAAAGTTAGTAAACTAAATCTTCAAAGTTAATCTTTTTCACACTTTAACTTTCGCTTTTACAATTTTCAGTTTTCAAACCATTCCCATCGCTTTTGAAACACAATTCCAAATATCCAAGTAGAAAGTTCTTTACCTTCAGTAATTTATGCAAACCATTTCTGTGGATGAAACCCATCCCCGTGTTCGAATTAGATCACGATACCAAAGAGCTTCATCACGGCAGTAGGAGGAACTTTAGGTATATAAATATCGCTGATTCGGCCACCATCGCGGGTACGAATCAAATGGCGCCGCTTGCCGGGATATGCTAAACTACAAATGGTAGTCAAGAGTACTTGTGGATCCACATCATACAAAACTTTTACCTCTTGCGAACTACCAAGTGGAACTACCAGCTTGTTTCACGTGTTAAAGAATCGCAGACCGTTTGGCCATTTTTCATTCAGTTAGTTTTATTTTTGTTCATCAATTTTAATCTTTTTTGGGTGTGTTGTTTGTCAAGCCATTGCCTCTTTAATCACTGTGGTACAACCAAGTAATCGATGTAGACACTGTAGATTAATAGACAGTACACAACTGTAAACTGCCTAGTGAAGTTAGTGTACCAACTGACACATGGATCCTATACCCGAGGAACAACAGAGCCAACCAGAACCCCCCATGAATCCAAATGCCCATGTAAACCATGAGGGACTTCATCCACCCTCCAGTGCCAAGGCTCCCATCTCAGATTTATCCCTCTCCCCGCCAGATGCTAGAAGAGGTCATGATTTGTACCTCTACTCTCACATATCATGGTATGGAAAATGAAAACTCAATACACCTATTAGGATTTTTGAGGAGGTTTGTACTACCTTCAAGGAAGGTATGATGGACATGGATTTGGTCAAGCTAAAGGCATTTATCGACTCTTAAGGACATACAAGATATGGCTCAACCTAATGGTGCCTAGAACCATTAGAAGTCAATGAAACGCAAGCCGAATTTTTGAAAAAAGTTCTTCAAGGTCACAAAACTAATAATTTGAAAAGGCAAATTTCATACCTTGCAGCCTCGTGGATGGTGAGAGATTTTACCAATGTCGGAGAGATTTATGGAAACCATCGCTGCACGCCCACACCCACGGTTCGACATAATGGATGTCGGTTAACTACTTCTATGGTGGTATGTCACCTACCATGAAACAATCACTGAAACAATGTGCTGGTAACTTTGAGCAAACATCCCATAAGCTGATTATTTAACCATGTAAATAAACCTCCAAAGTCACGGGAACCCAAATTCCAGTGGAAGTTGAAAGGCTGGTGGCCACTAATCACCAAGGAGGAGACAAGTATAATTCTTCAAGACATAGGATAATGAAAATTGATCGGGCTTTAACCAGAAGACTGATGATTCGAAAATGAAAAATCGCGATGAAATGCGTGATGTTAATGAGTTATCTTCATCCCAATTTTCGCTCAATTTTCAATCAAATAATAATCGGCGTTAATCGCCAAGACCATGCCCATGCCATAAGTCAAAATAAACCACCCATAGATGTTTACATGGTGACACTAATAACCCTAATTGGAGAAATTGTCCAAATTTGTCATGAAATCCAAACCCCTCAGATATCGCCTTTAAGAGCACAAGCGAAGATTCCTCGATTTCACTTCAACACAACAAATAGATGTCACCATTCTCCTTGAAACAGTAACTCGAATTTAAGTGCGTAGCGGGCATATTCTGCGAAGAACAAGGTGTCAATGTCCACACTAGTCGAAAACTAGCAGAGGTGCTCACTCAACAAAGAAATTGACAAAAATGCATGGTGAGATTTCAAATTATCTACTGTTACAGAATTAGAATAGAAGGCTTTTCCAGGGACAAATAATATCGTAGCCGTGAATGAAACAGTGAATTACCAAGGATTTGAAGGTAAAATCGATGAAGTTAAGGCAATAGATTTCATTAAGTGGAAAGGAATTAAAGCCAACAAAGATTGGGAAGCCACCAAGTCGCCCATTAGCGGTCGACTCCACATCAGAAGAACAATAGCCGAAGGAAGAGATAAGATAGAATACCCCTCCGCTTCGCGTGCTCCTCAAGAAAGAAACACTGCTCACCAAAACGTAAATGTCGGTGATCGCAAAGTGAAAGCATTATTCTCTCGATATGATTAAACGTGTTCCTACTAATGCAAAATTCTAAAGGATTTATGTACTGCAAAAGTATCTCAATGTAAATAAAAGGTTCCTTTTAACCTATGTTACAAGCATGAGTAGAGAGCAAGACTCCAAAGGGGAAGCATAAAGATCCAGATGTCCCGCCATCTCAAAGGAATACTGAGGCATCGGCCATGGGAGAAAAGCACCGACACTTTATTAGTGTGTGAATTCGCTGCCATATTCTATGTACAAACAATCGGCTCAAAGTGAATCAAACCCACTTCCATCACTTTCGCCTCGACGTGCCCATTAAAATACCAAAAGGAACCATTATGATGTTCTTATACAAGTGACGATTTTACTATCCAGTGATTTTATTGACGATATATTGTGAATCCGCTGCAATAGACCTAATCAAAAAGCCCCATCATATTGCAGGAGACCATTTTTTGCTACTTCAAATGCAATCATCAATTGGCTTGAATGGAGCTATGAATCACATTTGGAAATATGACCTCGAACCTAATATATTTCATACGGGTAAATAAGATATGCACTCTAAGAGGATGACTTTCAAGTTCAGATTTTTAGATACTATTCGAAGAAATAAAGCAACTAACAACAAGTGCAAAGATATATTAACTTCCGAAGAACCACGCCTTACAGAGCAACATGAATTTCAAGAAATGAGCTAAGATGTGGCAATCGTAGAAGAAGAACAGAAACCGCCTAATGGGACCGGTAATGAACCCAAGGAACCTCAACAATAGAATTCAAACCCCCTCCTCACGATTAAAGTATGCATTTGAAGTAAATGAGCAAAGGCCTCCGCTTGTGATTTCTTCATCATAACCACCGTGACAAGAGCATAATCTCCGCATCTTCAAAAAGAATAAGCAAGTATCGGGGATGGAAAATTTCGATCCGAAGGGCATAAACCCGCCCATCTCAGACTCTCATCATATCTATTTGTAAGATTTAGGCTAAAGCCGCTAGCAAACTCTAACTGAGGTCAATCATCTGGCTGTGAAGTAGTTCGGGATAGAGGTCTGAAATCGCCCAAGTCGGTATCATTTATCCCATTTCGACAAAGACAAGGGTTAGTCCAACTCGTGCAGCCTAAGAAATCGTGAGTAATCAGAAAACGAGAAGAGTGCAAGAATTGTCTACCCGACTTACAAATCAAAATTTTGGAGAGTGTGTATAGATTATAAGGCCTAAATGAGGTGACATTTAAAAGACCACTTCCATCGCTGCTCATCGATCAACTCCCAAAGAGTTTCGGACACCCCTTCTTATTGCTTTTTCGGGATGGGTATCTGTACTTCCAGATAGAAATTGGCCAGAACTCAGAAAGACTACTTTAATATCATTCATTTGGCACGTATGCCATGTGGAGGACGCTTTCAAGCCAGAACGCCTCCCACTTTTCTCTGCCGATGCATGCCTGCAGAGGTTCAAAGTGGACATGGTAGAAAGGATAATGGAGGCATACATGGATGATATCACAGGCTGGGTGATTTTTAAGAATGCTAACCACCTGGGAAGCCATCTTCTACAGAGGTGCATGTGAGAAGACTCAAAGTGCGAATCCTGGGAGAAATGCCATTTTTATGGTAAAACCAAGGAATCAGATTGGGCAACATTATTTCTAAAGCAGGGAATTGAAGTTGGATAAAGCAAAGATCGACATTATTTCCATAAATTGCCGCCTAACAAATGAGAACACTAGACAATTCTCGTCATGTGCTTCTACCGACTGCTCATTAAAGATTTTTCCAAAATCACAACCCCGCATAAGCTTTGAGAAGGATGCCAATCTGCTTGGGGAGAAAGATTGCCAAAAGAGTTTCAAGAACTAAAATTTCATTTGACTCCAAGGCCCTAATAGCCGAAAGACCTAATCAAGGAAGGCTATTTACTGAGGTGATGTGCGACACAAAGGAGCGATCTTACATAGAGCAAGACTCTACTAAAGAGAAGACGGAACCCTATGTGGTTTGTTATGCAAGCAAAACCTTTAACAGCTACAAGAGGAATTATACCACTACAGAGAAAGAGTTGCTGGCAGTGGTGTATGCCTTAGATAAATTCCGAGCATACTTGTCAATGATATAACTATTTTTACAGATCATTCTCGCTTGAAATATCTCTAACCAAACAAATGCAAAGCAAGACTCATCCGCTGGTTCTGCCGCATCAGAGTTCAACTTGCAACAAGAGATAAGAAAGGTGGGAAAATGTGGTGGTAGATCATCTCACAAGGTTAACTAGAGCTCCATGACACTCACACCACCTATTAATGATGAATTTCCGAAGAATCTTAATGCAAATTGGAGAAAGCTCCTCGTATGCTCACATCACAATTTCTCGACAAGAGAAATCCCCAAATGAAAGGGAAAGGATGTGGATAGGAAATATTTTCGCTAAAATCCATTCCATTATCAAGTTTTCCTATTTAAATACTGCGGCATCAAATCATCGAAATGTGTACCGAGAGAGAACATCAAGGAATTTTAACCACATACGAATGCTTATGGTGGTCATTTTGTTCCCAGAAAATGTTAAATGAAGGTGCACAAATAAGCTGTACCGCCTTCCTTATTCACAGCTACCACCAAATGTGCCTTGTATTTGACAAATGCCAAAGGCTCGGGAAGCCGTCTGCCGTCATATGATGCCTGAACCCAATTTTAGTTGTCGAATTATTCGAAGGTGGGGCATCGATTTATGGACCTTTTCCTCACATATGGTAATATGTACATTTTAAGGGAGGTAGACTATGTCTCCAAATGGGTCACAATCTCTCGCAGAAACCAATGACAGAGAGGGTAATTAAATTTGAAAGCCACATCTTTTCCCGTGCCTGGGGTCTCGAAACCATTATTAAATGATGGAGGTTCTCGCCTCAGAATAAACCATTTGAAACCTCATGGCTAAATATGGTGAAATACAGCGTGGCCACCCCTACCATCTCAAACAAGTGGTCATGGTAGAACTCTGCCAACAGGGAGATCAAGACCACTTAATGAAGGCAGAAGCACTAACAAAGAAAGATTGGTTCATCAAACCGCCTCGATTCGCTGCCGCTATAATGTACCTTCAAGACAATCCTGAATGTCCCCTTCGATTGGTCTATGGTAAGGCGGTCACCTGCAAATGATCGAGTACAAAGCATGGTAAGTACCACAGTCACTTGATTACAAAGTCGGTCAAGATGTTCGATTTATTCAACGGAACGAATGACGTTTATCGAATCAAGATCAGCGAAAACTGCACGCAATGACAACGACAACGGATTTAAAAAGCGGTTCAAGTTCTTTTATATGACTCCAAACTCCATCTATTTCCGTGCAAGCTCAAGTCAATGGCTTTACTGTGTCCATCTATAGCCAGTCCAACAGAATATCCTAACTGCTCAAAAGATTTAATCAATCCAGATGATACCAAGGTGTTTTAGAAAGTCAATGGACAAGAGAGTGAAACCTTATGTGGTGCAAAGAAAGAAGCAAAGTGAAGAAATTTCCCATCGATCCCTCCCCGGAGCCTTGTACAATTTTCTCACCATATTCGGGAGCCGGGTTAAAGGTAATCAGACATATCATGTTTGTGCCTCGTATCAGGTAAATAAGCTTCTTTAAATTGACAATTGAATTGTTTCACTGGACAATCGAATCATACAACCGGACAATTGAATCATTGCTATAATGGATGATTGAATCATCATGTTTTCACTTCTATGCTAGAACAAATTCCATGTTGAATTAAATTTGGCTTTCAACACAATCTAAAGATGCTCAACTTGGAAATTTTCCCTTTATGCTATTTCTACACACCGCACTTCATTGCTTCACAGTTGTAAATTTGTATGCTTCTTCCACCTTTCAGAAACCTACTTTTGTGTATGTCGACAACCTAGAACTCCATTGAGTTATCAAAGATAATCAAGACCATTGTTCTCTTAAAAAGGAAGAAAAGAAAAAGAAAAGAAGAAAAGAAGAATAAAATCGAAGTTCATTAAACCCAGCGTCAGGTCTGAGTGGGTGTATAGCTTAAAGCTCAAACTGACGCCTCTAAGCCTCACGGTTTTGAGTCATCGATTTTAGAAACAGCAGATGGTGGATAAGTAGAATTTCTAGCGAATTGTAGGTGCTTGATTTTCAAGTCATGAAGTCCGGGTGAAGCCTTCTTGAGTTAGTGGCCTTTGATCCTTTCGTCGATGCTCCAAACCCACCGATTGGGAGTCGCTTCTATGGACCTCCGTTATACGGACTTCGGTGAAGTTTGATGGCATTGCATCCTACAATATAACTGAAAGCAAGAGAAGTAACCAAATTTCTATCTTAATTGTTCAATGCTTTAAGGCCACTAATGCTAGCCGGGGGAAACAAATTTTTCATTTTATCGACTAATCTGGGGAGATACAAAATGAACCATTGACTTAGGAAATTCAAGTTGAAAATCAAGAAAACAATAATGTTTCAAAATCATGTTTTTATGGATTTTATTCGTATAGAAGTTTTCAAATGTTGATTTCAATTGTTCACGAAGTAATGTTATTTGTATATAAGTACAATAACTCTTTTTTAAACACAACCTTTGTGCAAATCACCATGCATCTCAATTCTTATTTTGGTATCTAAGGGACTACAGCAACGCTGTATAGGTGATTAAGGTTCTCAAAAGTGCAATTAACCCTATATTTATAGGTTTTGAGTACTTTGATCATTAATCATGTCATATATCCTAATTGAAGTGTTCAAGATGTTACTAGTAACACTTATACCAACTCGAGGGTGTTTTTGGCTGCTTTGTAGACTTTATACACATTCGACTTCAACCTCAATGCAAAATGATCGATCATGAGGTTGGAAGTTTAGTCTCAAAATGCATCAACAAGCCTAAATCATAAAATAGCAAGGTGGAAGGAAATGAGATGTACAAGATAGACACTTGTCTATATCGTATAAATACCCAAACCTAAGAAAACATGGGGATAAAATGGTATTTAAGATACTTATCAACCTGATATTGTTATCAAGTGTAATCATCGAATATTCTTTAGTATGAGGAAATGATTGTCAAAGAATGATGAATTCAAATTGAGCTTCAATGAAATCTCTATGATAATTTTCCAATCGCTTCCTCTTTAAATTTTATTTACTTTTATTTTCCTTTCATGTTAAATTTATGTTCGTGTTTGAATTGTATTTGATCGCATGAAGCTCCTTTTGATTTTCTTTTTAGTTTAGTTAGATTCAATCACTTAATCAATCGTTTAATTTTTAAGATGATAATCTGTGAGCCAATATATTCTGATAATGATTTATTATAGTTTCTGAATCGGTATGTTAATGAATATGATCGAGGAAAACAAGTAGGAAAATCAAAGAGTGAGAGTCATTTATGTCTCGACACCATTTCTTATCGCTGCGGACATCAACTCAAGGTAGTAAACATTATTTACTCAAAGTCACGACATGTTTTCATTAGAAAGTCGGTGGATAAAGAGAATTGAATCAAGAACATTCTTTCTAGAGTTGTGACATAATATTTTCAATGTCGCAACATTTTCTCAAAGTTGCGACATCGTATCTACAATGTCGTGACATTTCTAGAGACTCATGACAATTTTAATCAGAAGTCGCGACATAACACCCTAATGTCGCGACACGTGGCCAAGTCATTTAAATTTTTTTCAAAGTTGCGACACCTGTCCCAACTCTAGCGCATCCTCCTTATTAAAGAGAACACTTACTGAAATGTTGAAATTTAAAATTAAGCTCCTCAAACATCTGAACCCTAATTCCTCCCCATCTTTCATTTTCAAAACCTCAGGCGTAATGTCTAACCTATTTCCATCAATGGTTGTCGAGAGAATCATAGAGGATGTGCAAGGAAAGAGGGTTGAGTAACCCGAAAACCATTAGACTACTCCTGCAGATGAAGTAAGGAAGGAAGTTTCCGAAGGTAAAAGGGAAGAAGATGAAGTAAGGAAAGAAGTCGAGGAGGTGGAAGGTGATTTAGGAGGAGCAAAGGTATTCTAATCGGCTATGGGAAAAGATTTTCGTGTTAATTTCGCTAAGAAAGGATTTATCAGGAGGGGGTCTAAAGAGTCGTGCCACCCTTTGGCGTAAAGAGATCGAGAGGTCAGATATGCTTTGCAAACACACGGAGCCGTGCGCAGGAAGTTCGCCAAAGAGTTCTATGCGATCTGAGAGATAAGAAGAATACGACATGTTACGTTGCAGGGAGATGGGTAGCCTTTGAGAGAGACCCTCTGGTTAAGATTCAAGCTCAAAGAAGGAAAAATTGCTCTGTTTGAGAAGCTCACATGAATCCCCAAAAAGGTGACTTCATGAGAGGATTTCCAAGGAGCTTACTAAGAGTCAAGGGGAGAGCAGCACACCGCGAGCCCCATGCTCTTACATCAATGTGAGGAGACCTCTGGCCAGAGTTAGTAAAGTATGGATCATTTATAAACTCTATGTAGAAGCCCTCCATGCAAGTCTCAATTGTGAGACATGACCGTGCCATACTCTTGTATTCTGTTAGTCAAGGGCTATCAGGTGGACTTGGGGAGAATTATTAAGGAGTCGATTTTGGAGTATGAGAAGGGGAATTTCACTAGAATATCCCACCCTTCCGATCACACTTTGTGTACCAACCTGGTGTGAAGTTTAATGGTGAAGAGGAGGAGAGGTGTCCTAAGATCTCACCTCTCACTTTTACCGGAGCCCTCAAAGCTTTAGTGGAGAGTGAGGAGGGAGAGAGAAGAAAAAAGCTCACAAGGAAGAGAAAGAGAGTAGAGACTAAGGAAGAAAGGACAAGAGAAACTGAAGAGCTTAGGGGAGTAAGCCCTGTTATGACCAAACCCTACACTATTTCCGATGAGGTGGTGCCAATAAGAAATGGAGGATTCAAGGCATTTAGATCAACTAAAGCCTTCCCCTATAACCTAACATGGGGTTCTAGCCCCGATCAGAATGAGGAGAGAAGAGAAGAAGTGACACTGGAAAAGAGCCTATGCAGACAGTCGTTTCACATCTTGGCAAAGAAGCAGGAAAATGAGAGTTACAGATAAAGACAAGAATAACAAGTGGAGTTGTTAGTTGTGTTAAAAGAAATGAAGGAAAGATCAAAGAGAGGGATGGAAAGATCGCAGAAGAACCAAGGTGGAGAGATAATTACTAGAAGATGAACAGAAAAGAAGAGAAAAACTCAATAGAGCTCTAAGTGAGACATGAGGAATGGAGAGAAGAACTGGCAAAAAGAGAAAGAGCTTTGAGGATTGAATTGAAGGAAAAGAGAAAGTTTTAGAATGAATGACAAAGGCCAAAAGTGCAATTTCAACCCTATATTAGGGATAGGTTTTGAGTACTTTTGATCATTAATCATGTCATATCCCAATTGAAGTGTCTATGTTACCTTAGTAACACTATACCAACTCGAGGTGTTTTTGGCTGTTTCAGACTTTATACACACTGACTTCAACCTCAATGTAAATGATCGATCATGAGGTCGAAGTTTAACCGTACCATCAACAAGCCTAAAATCGATGTAAAAAACAAAGGCAAGGGGTGAAGGAAATGAGATGCAATAAGATAGGGATTGTGGGAAGCAAAGAAGAACAAGAATGTAAGCTTAATTTTCGCAATCAATTCCTAATCTTAGAGAATTTCAGAACTAACTCGCAAACTGCTCGCGCACCAAGACAAATTGCGAATTCGCGAATAACTCAAGACCGTGCATTCACGAAATTTGCTTTCCTCATCATTAATTAAGAATTAGTTAAATTTCGCTAGCCACGAAATTTCAACATTGCCAACCGCAAAGCATTACAATTGCTAAAGCCTTGCTGACTTCACAAGCCATTGCCAAATTACACCTGCCAAATTAATTAGCTAAATTCTCACCTCTACGAAATTTCAGCTCTCATTATCCTTCCTCAGAATTAATGCAACCGCTTCCAAACTTGGTTTATTACCCAATTGTCCCATAACTTAGCTCTAGTTAGGTTTTTGGTAGTTTGCTACTTTGAGGAGGCTTATAAATACCCTCATGTCTTGTAAATAGCAGTAAGAGGATGTAAGGTGAACATGCTTTGCTGATTTGTAAGTTATTTTCTTAACGCTTTTGTAAATAAAGTTTTTTGTGTCTTGCTTTTATTTCTTTCTCTTCTTCTCTTCTCTCCTCGTCAGCAAACACCTCTCGAGGATGACAACTCAAGAGATGTTCGCTGTTCCTTTCTTTTGAAGATGACAGTTAAATGGGTTACAAGACACGCATAAATATTCTCTTTGTATTAAAAGTTACTGTAGTGTATTTATGGCTCTTATTCTCAAACTTAGTCAAGATAACATGGATGTTACGATTCGCCAATACTTCATAAAGTTTTAGATCGCTGTTTCAGATGGTTTTTACGAGCCTTCCGAGATAATATTTACATGTTAAAATTTTCAAATTAGGTTAAATAACATTTATCGTTATTATTTCTTGCCAATATTCTCCTTATGCTTAGATGCAAGATGCAAGAGAGATGGATCGCTGCTCTTAGATGGTCTTTACGTAGCTTCTAAAAAATGAGCATCAATGTTAGGATTTTAAACCAAAAGCGGCCATAATCGCATGCCATCCGTTTAACTCAACAGAGATGTTTCAATGGGTGAGGCTTGCTAGTTAAATATAGATCTGCTTATGCTATGGACTATATGTCGTATGTCATAACGCGATGGCTAAACCTTAGTGACACTTGTTCGCCCTAACTTGCTAAGTTAGTAACCTAAATCTTCAAAGTTAATTTTTCATATTCTTCTAATTTTCTGCTTTACAATTTTCAGTTTTCAAACCATTCTAATGCTTTGAAACACAATTCCAAAGAGTCCAAGTAGAAAGTCTTACCTTCGTGCACTTATAAACCATTTCTAAGATGGGGAAACCCAACCCCGTGTTCGAATTCAGACCACCATACGCAAGAGTCGACTACCGTAGTAGAGTGAACTTAGGTATAAATATTTGCTGATTCAGCCAGCCATCAGGGTACGAATCAATGAAACAAACTAAAGATAAGGAATATTGAAGATGCTAGAAGAGAGGGAAAAAGAGTTGGACAAAATTGTCGAGAAGGTCGATACATTTGTTACCTATACAAGGAACACCAAAGAAATCACAGAGCACAACTCCAGAGAGGATGAAGTTACGAAAGCCTCTATGATTTATGAGAAACTTCGACTCCGAGAGCTCGCATTCGCACTCCAAACCTGAGAAACATGTACAATGCTCAAGTAGAGTTTGAGGGTACAATCAACTCAATTGGGGAGAGGTAGAATGAGTTGATTAGGAGTAATGCAATGATGTTGGGATGGGCTATAAACAAGCTCTTTAGTGATGAAACAACCGAAAAGCCCCAGGTCTCTATGTTTGAATTTGTTCCCTCTTAATCTAGTTACCTATTTGAGAAAGTTAAGATCAAACCCTCCAAATCCCATCAAAAGAAAAAGAAGTGATCTATTTGTATCTCTCTTTCTTTGTAATTCTATGCTTTGTAAATGAAATTGTAAATGAAAGTCAGTTTTTGAAATCTATACATAATTGTGTCCATTTCCTTTCTTTCTTATTTCTTGTGCATTTTCAAGTAATATGTAAGGCATACTCAATTCCAAATGTGTTGATTGCTATAATAAATGATTGGTTATTTAATTGTACTGAATGTACTAAAATTGCTGAGCTAAAAATGGAAATGATAAAAGGCTGAAGTATTTGTATGTGTGCTATTAAGACAGAAAAATGGGAACTTGAAAATGAGGCAAACCGAGTTTAAGGAATCTAAAAAATGTAAGCCGAGGAACAATAACTAAGCTAATTATGTGGATAATTCTAAAACTCGACATAACGGGTGTTCCATAATCGTTAATATAGTTCGCCTTAGTATCTGATCATAGTACATTATTCAGGCTCCTATAACCTAAAATGCTAATTAAGGAAACATTATGAGATCAACAACATCTTCCATTCCATAGGTCTTAGAACTTGTTAGAAGATCGTCCAAGACGAAATCCTAAGTTGCACAGCCATCAAGAAATGATTTAGGCCATCCTTGGAAAGTTTGAGCCTATTCAAACACTCCACGTCGATATGCATCGCATATCTCCTTGTGACTTTATTTTGAGCAATGCAGCCTTTGTTTTATTTTTGAAACCAAATCACACACATTTAACCATTATCACATCAGTAACCTTCAAGAAAGAACCCAACTTTACCCAAAATATAGAAAAGAAGGAATTAACAGAAATGGATGAGAAACAAATTGCGGGAACTTAATGTTAAAATGCAAAGAAGCTGAAGTAAACTGATTAAGAAATTTGTTTGATGCAATGATGGAAGGAATACAAAGAAAAAAATGAGAAAGCAGGTTGAGTAAGTCGTTTAGCTTCATACCTGCAGTTGCGCAAAGTCCTTAGGGTGTTTCAACACCTAGTACCCTAATGCCAACTCGGTACGGAGTTACGATCCAGTTTCACATAGGGTAGGTGGAAATCTTAATAAGGCTGGACATTGCACTACTCACTTGAACCTTGTTGAAAGGTTAATGAGAAACAGACTGTGGTTTCGTGAAGAGAATGTCATAAAATTATGGACATTGAATAGAAAGGGATAATAAGATGGGACAATGTTAAACAAGTTTTCAAGTATATTTGACAACATAAGGAAAAAATTGGAAGAAAGGATGGAAATGAAATCACGGGTAGAAAAGAAAGAATGTGTATATCGCTGTTCACTAAAATTTCTGCATTTAGCTACCCCAATGCAGAGCCTCACATTACAAGTTTGAAGACCTATTTGACTTTCAAGGTTGTACTCATCCTTACATTAGCGGAGGACAATCGACCAAAAAGCCTGGTGGGACCTAAAATCATACCGAACATCCGATAACTGGCACTTAGATTCCCTATAAAAATACTCAATTTGCCGGATTTTTTCAGTATATATAAGGCATATACCAATCATTTAAGAACAATGAACTAAAGTTGTATGCAAATGTGAGAGCTATCCGTATGTGCTTAAACTAAAATACAAGTAATCTGATCCTATGATTGAAGTGTATGTTATAAATTCTCTTCATAATTGATTAATCATGTATAGATAAGAAAAATTAAGAGTCGCTAAATTAAAGTAGAGCTACTACATCAACAGAAAAGTCAAGTATAAGTCGCATGTATCGAGCGTACTAGTAGATCCTTGGGGTTTTTCTAAGTCCACATTATCCGCCTCGCTGTGTGGCTGAATCACTAGGGCCTATAACAAGCTTTAGGTAGAGTGCGAGCTTTCGTAAATCTACTTCACTCTCGGAAAAAGGCATTATGGAAGGGAGCTTCAAAGCTCAACTAACTTAGATGAATAAGCCTACGTGAAGCGAGCATTATAATTTTCATTTTACTTTGAGGTTTCTTGATTTCTAACTCAGATCTTCGCTCGATCACTGGGATCGACATTCGAGATTTGGAAATCAAAGACCAACCAATTTGATCATCATTCACTAATTTTGATTGCAAATTACTACTAGTTCGATGATTGATCGAGTTTTTATAGTATGATCGAATCAGATTTGTTTCTATTAAGCTTCATTATTTGTGTGTATTAGATCTTAATTTTTCCGCTTTTGTGATCTCTTCTACATCCCCTTAAAGGACAATTAAGGTGCGATTAGAGTTAGGATCCCGCATTATTTCGTTTTTAGCTCGACATTGCAGTGTTTTTCTTCTCTTTAATTTGAAGGTATCAACCTTTGTCCATGGAGCTGAGATGTGAATTAATCTAGGTCAGATTTAAGCTCAGATTGGATGGGATTTTGTTAACCTTGGTTTGAGGACTGGTCTCAGTCTGTGCCACGTGATTGACGGAAACCTCGGGTCCGAGGCCATTTCTTCTTAAGGACCCATCTAAGGTAAAGTAATGGTCTGAGACACTTCACTTGGCCGAGAGTGTAAAACCTGAAAAATTTGAATTTTTCCGAAAAATGGAAAAACGATAAATTGCCGCTATAGTAATATGTTGTAATAACCGGGATTTGTTCGAACAGCAATACTCTAGATGAATTTTATCAATTCCGAGACACGGATTTTCACGATTTTCGAAGGCGAGATTTTCGAAAAAATCTTGTTTGGAAACAATTTAAGTAAAGTCTATTTTAAAATAATTTAACTAAATCGATCAAATAAATTGTTTCTCGGTGAGAACTAATCTAACAAAGTCCCTGACATGGCGTGACATGGGCTAAGTCCTTCAAACTTAAGGATAAGTTAGAAAAATCAGAATTTGGGGAAATGAGCTCATTTTTTTGGTTCGGAAGACCATAATAATTGAGAGTGGGAGAGGAATGAGAGCATTCCAAACTTCTCTCTACAATCCATGGAGTTCCGTCGGTCGGAATCCCTCGAGCCAAGAACTAAAGTTCATCTACTCGACGAGGGCTACACACATGTACAAAAAAAAAGAGGGATTTCACTGAAGATCTAAAGGAGGAGATTTGGGAGAAATCAAAGTTTTTGGGTTTAGGAGGTGTTCTCGAGACCTCCTACCATCTACTATGCTCCAAGAGGTAGGGGTTCTTCCTACTTTGGTTTAATTCTACCTAAGGGGTTGTTTGGCTTCAACTTCTGTATTTTTGCTGTATTAAGGTCCGTTTGGGAGCCACTCAGATTCACAGATTAAGGGTCAGTTGTGGACCTAAATGATTGCCGATAGGGTCGTTTTCGCTTCAAATTTTGTATTTTATGGTATATACTGGGAGCCAAATTTCGCATTCGTTGTATTAAATGTTTGGGAGCCAAATTCGATTGTGGTTGTATTATACGCTTGGGAGCTAAATTTAGTATTTTTGTTGTATTAGTGGGCTCACTGCTTTAAATTATGCATTTTTCTCGCATGTTATTGTTCGGGGAACCAAATTCGCATTTTTGTTAGATAAGGGCCAAGTAGAGCTATTTGCTGGGTTGTTGTGGTCACCTAGAATGATTTAAGGGCTATTTGGCCGCCAGTTTCATCTATACCTTCGAATGATTTAAGGGGTTTAAATTGCCTGGATTTAAAATAAAACTTAACAGCCATGACTCGTGTGGTCGGCTCCTATGTCCAAGACATAATGGTTCGGGGTCATATGCAATGTTTTTTCAGGCATTACATGAGGTTAAAGCATATTTGATTTTTTGTACAAATATGACGGTTATTGTTTAATGTAGACAAAATGCTGATATATTTCAGGTTATCAGAGCACATTATCATGAATGTTTAATTGGGAAATTATATGCATGTGATATAATTCAAGTCAGATACAAGGTAAATCGTATGGTTTATATTGTCTATGGCATCCATTACACGCTGACGTAAAATAACATGCAATGGCATTATGTCATCGCATCACGACGGAACATCCCATTTCACAGCGGGTGCATGGTTAGAATCTAACACCAATTGGCGACTGGGTGGTGGTCTCAATTACTGACGGTCCAATCGAGTCACACGGCCAGATAAAACTGAAACTCAGGTTCGCACAGCAAGAAGGGCTAGACATTCCTCGGGTGAAAGACCTGAACCGGGTTTACTACACCACTGCAAAGTCCGTAAAAAGTGTGATGGTGTGTAGAGAGCCATGGTGACCTTAAATCGCTACCCACAAAAGACATAAGGGTTTTATGAATGAAATGATCATTCAAGAAATGACATCCAAAAAATTTTGGTTTATAAAACATGACTGCTTTTAAAGAACTACTGGACGTACCATCAATGACGATTTTATCACACAATGGGCATTGTATCGCTGTGGGTGGAGCTCAGAAGACTCGTATAAGAGCTCAGAAGACTCGGCATGGGAGTTGGTAAGGACTCGGGGCATGGTGCATGAGTGAGTTCTTCATGATTATAAGATTTAAATTATGTGAGATTTCCAACCTTTAGATTTATTATTCAATTTGGAATTGTGATGTGAATGTGGTTGCTACAAAACATTGCATGTGTACTAGAGTAGCTTCATAGGAATTCACTCTACCCGGCGTGGCCGAATTCTATATGGGATAAATATTTTAGGTGTGAGAAATGCGCTTTGGGTGGTTCTCATCCTGAGTCTGCAGAGTTGAAGAAAGCCTGTTTGTGTCTTTGTAAACATTTTTGTAAAAATGTTTGAAGTAAATTCATTTTGACATGTACTAATGTATTAATGAGTTGTAATTGAACTCATATGGACTGTTTTTAATATAGTCTTACATGTTTTTATATGAATGTGGATAAATGGGTTTGGTGTGGTCATTTTTTACTCATAAATGGACTTTAAGAAGTCATCAGGTTATATTGTGCTCCCGGATGGTCATGTCATTGATAATGTACGTGCCGAATCGATGAGCTCCCGTGACAAAGGAGACTTTGTTCGATTTGGTTAAATTCATGAATCCCGAATGGGACACAATGGCGGGGTATCGTTACACGACATCCACGTTTCTACGCAGCCGACGGGGTGATCACCGGACCCTCGGATTGGGGTGTCACAGCAGCCTTTTTGTAGGTGAAAAAGTTAAATTAGAAGTTAGCCAGGATCTAACCAAAGTACCCCTCGACCAAAGACCAATTAATCAGATCTGACTATACTCTTATGGAACTTGTTGTGTTTTGATGCAATTAACCCATTCCAAATTCTATCATTATTTGAAAGACCAAAAAATATTGCATAAGAAAAAAAGAACCAAATTTTTTTTTTCAATATTTCAATATCTTTACACTTAGATTCAGAGCTCAAATATGATGAATCCCGAGTAATCAGGTACCCAAACAAGGTTATGTTAAGTACATCCCATGGTATGATATCCTAACTCCTGTGAGTCCCTTTATTATTTTCAGACGACCCGCACCCTAAGTGCATACTGAGGCTTCAGTTCCGCTCCAAAAATAAAAAAAATAACAAAATAATTTGAGAGGCACTATAATGCCCTGTGTTGAATACCACTTTCTCTTAGTATTAATTTGCCTTGTGAAGAGTGGTATAAGTTTAGACTTGGAAAGAACAGGTTTTACCAGTACGAGATTTTTCCTTGTGTCAATTCTTGAACCGATCCAATGGCCAGGGTAGAAAAGACCAAAGCGAACTAAGTCTTAGGTTTGCCTTTAACAAGATCCGTTATGAGTCATAACTTTCGTGAAGATAATGGTCTCGAAAAGAAGTCTCGCTTCCTGAAATAAGTTCGATCCAAAGAGGGAACCCGAAACCCGATCTCACCAAGAGGGCCCGTTCTTAAAGAACACTTATTCTATTTCTCAAGAACACTTTTCTTGAGAGGAGTAAGCAACATGGCTTCTTCGTGTTAAGGTTTTCCATAAAGGCCCTTCTATAGAAACTTAGTTTATAGTGCCCATAAAGGGCCCTTATTTTAAGAGATGATAGGCTACATTTGATCCTATGCGCCATGCCGGTTCCTCACGGGCCTTGCTTCCAAGAACAAGACCAAGCCTGCTTTCTATTTAAGTGAGGGCTCTTAATCTTAGGATTCCACTAATCCCGTGGCATTCCATTCTCAAGATCGATTGTATTTATATCATATCCAATTAAGTTTACACAAATTTCCACACTTTTCGTAAGTATACACGATTAGTGTTTCCTGAAGAAGGTCGCCACTTGATTCGACTATTAACCAAGCAAGTCATGAGTGGCATCTAGAAGCACATCATGACCCCCAATTGACTAGAGAGTTAGTGGTTTGATTGCTAACCCTTCCATAGACAATTCATCGCGTTAATTGGCCCTTTCACCACCCATACCCCACTCCGCTAGAGTATGGACAATGTAGCTCTAATGATTTGAAGGCCTTACATCTAGCCCAAGTGATATTATATCTTGTCCTCTAACTCATTACTCACTAAAGGTGCACTGGGAGACACTTCTTCACAGGCTTTCACTATGGCCAAAGATTCGGCACGATCCCGATAAGAGGCCATAGTATACTCTTCCCATTTAGAGCAGAATCTTTATCGCTACTCAATTACCTTCGACACTCTGCTATAACGAGCATCACTCAAAGTGGGATTTGCAAGAATAAATATTGATTAAGGTCAGTATAGAATCGTGATCCAAGGTATCCCCGAAAGCACCTCAAGCTCCAAGGATACATGCACTATCGCTATAATGAGACAATCATCTACATATAAATAGATAATCCATATGGGCGATTGTCTCAGCAAAGTCTCCGATGTACTTAGCTACTTTTAGCAAGCATCCTACGCGTCAACTCTAATCAACTCCATGATCACACTTATAAGATCCAATTACTTGATCCAATCAAGGAGTATGATATATGTTAGTTCGTCTGGATCAACAAGTTTCACTTTGAAAGATCCTATGATTAGGGAGAATTTGGGACATACTAACATTATTGTAGTTATGAGAGAATTGTTGATTATGATTTCCTTTATGCTATGTTATGTATCATGAACTTCATTAATTTGATTAAAGATTCAAATCAATTCAATGATATGAATATTAAAATTAATGAAAACACCTTTAATAAGAATATAAGACATACAATATGCAGTGGCGATTATTTTAGAGCACTTCTCTAACAAGAGCCAGTGAAGCTAAGGAGGGCTTAATTTTATTGGCATTAGTAAATATTAATCAAGGTAGGTGAACAAAAGTCAGCTCACCGAAGGTCCACGAATTCAACCGATCATGCTTATTCGCCATCGACCTTTCCCTTCCCATTGCGCTTGCTCATTTCCACAAACCAGGCCGCCACTTCTTCCTTCCCTTGAGTCCCTTCTCCTTCTTTGCAGATGCCCCCCCTACAACAACACCCTTATCTTTTCCCCGATCAATTACATCATATGCATTCATGGGCATGCAAAGATATTTCATGGAGTGTGAAGCTCATTCATGTTTTGTTCATTTACCTAAGAGCTTGAGAATTTTATATCTATATTCATGTAAAACTCATAAAATTTCCTCTAAACTTGGTTTTATAGGACTTTTGATGAAAAACAAGTGATTGGGCAAGAAATGAGCAACATATTTCAAAAAAGGATAGTCAACATGGCGTCTCACAAAGATGTCATCGAGAAGAGAATTTTTCTTGTACCAACCGAACATCAAATGGTTCAAATTCACCCATACATGGTTGCCTTCTACATTCAAAGAGATTTCAACGACACCCACACGCCCAAACCGAATCAAACCAAGAACATTATAATCTGACAAGTCGAGAATAAAACAAAGAAATTGAGTACAAGAGGAATATCGGACATTGAAAATTAAGTGAGGTCGTGGACACGCCTAGAAAATACCGCGACAAAATTCTCAATGACTCAGAAACCCACCTCCGGTTCGCTCTCAAGTTGAACCCAACCTCTAAGGCGGGCTTATTCACCGAGGCAAAGGTAGTTTATGCCCTTCAATACCACCCTCGGGTTCACCTAGGCAAACCTAACCTTAGCCTTGGCGAAGGTGTTCACCCAGGTGAAGGACCATTATGCTAGCAGAAGGCACTTGTCTTCGCCTAGGCGAAGGTCACTTCGCCAAGGCCAAAAGCATTAGGCTAGTGCAAAAATATGCCTATTTTTAGCCTAATCATTAGCACATTTTCCGAGGGTATATAATCTATACATGTAATAGCTTTTATGGGTATTGTATAAGGGAGATTGGATGAGGAGTATTGAAGAAGAGGAAAGGAAAACCATTTTAGCTTAGGGTTTTGATTTTAATAGATCTTAGAGTAGTTTTAGAGCATATTTTTATTTGTATTGAAGATATTTTAGTACTGTACTCAGAGATTCAGATTTCATTATTGTCGATACGAAGATTGAAGCTCAAATCACGAATTGTTCTCTACCTCTTGGTCTCCTTGGATTTCATTTCTTCATTTTTCTACTGTTTCGATTGGTGATGATTAGAATCCAGTAATTGAACATTAAAAACCCTCTAAGGGTGGGGATTAATTATTGAACATTTAGATTTGTAGATTTATGGTTTTATTTTTTGGTTTTGAAAACTGAATTTATATAATCGATGTTGTTCTTGTAATGAACTGTTATGAATATCAGTAGATTATACCCAGAAAACAACTATATTTGTGCTTTGATTTCTTTAGATCCTTTCTTTCGAGGACATAGATGATGCCCTGAGAAAAGAGAGTAACTCAGTATACAGGCCGATATTTTTAGAATTAATGTACTTAAAACATCACACATAAATCACTAAGAGTTCTAACCTCCGACTTCGTTCCTTCGAAAGTAATAGTAGAACTGTTCTCGAGGCATAAGAACCACTTACCAATTTATCGCTTTAATGTTTGGGGGAGGTCTCATCCTGTCTGAGAATAAATTCATATCCCGTGTTAACTCGTATTCTAATCAAGGAGAGAGAGATTCTAATGAATAATGGACTGAAATTGGTTACATCGAGAAGGCCTGCGGTTACCCATCTATGGGGGCAAGCTATTCTTTCAGCTTCTAAGAAATGGTCGAAGTATCAGTTTAGAAAAACAACCAAATCTTAAGAGATAACTTAAAGTAGCTTATTTTGTAATTTGTTTGATCTTATTTAGAATACGTTGTTCTAACAAGGAAATGTATAAGGTCGAGGTTCCAAGGCTATGCTACCTACTGACAAATCCGTGATTCATCTCATAAATGTTGTAATTTTTTAAGGAAATGTATACCGATTGCTTAATGATTACCCCTATCCCTGTTGTTGCTATACATTTTAATTTTAGCATGTTGTTCGTAGATTTGTGATTGGGGAGATTACTAAACTGGTTTTGTAGTTAAATTGATCTTAAGTTTCATCCTATTTGGTCGCCTAGATAGTAAAGAGCCCTTGTACTTGGAGTGCTCAAATTCCAATTAGAGAGAACCTAATCCATTTGTATTATATCCTAATTCTGTATCCACTTATTACTGTATTTGTCGTGCACTTCATGAAAAGGGATGAGTGTTGGTAACACTTTTCATTTAAGTTTTTTTTTTTTGTATATATACTTTTTCATATTATTTTTTGAGTATTTTACTGAATATCCACTTCCTGGCTATATTTTCTTACATACATCATTCGTTATTCAACAAGGCGCCGTTTTAGATTTGCAAATACTTTCTCATCGAAGTTGAGAGTTTTAAAGAATCCTAAGGATTTCTAATTCTAGGAAATTCTTTATTTTTATTTTTTGCTGTGATTTGTTTCTTAGCCAATTTTTTTACTAATATTTTTTAGATTTCTTATTTTCTTTTTTTCTTCCTAATTAGAGGTACTATGGAGGAATATTCAAGAGCGCATAGACTTGCTCTATAGAAGCCAAGCTTCGACTTCATTTGTTCATCATTTGAACCAAAGAAGTAACAATGACTCAAACATGGAACAAGGAGTATTTAACCCATTGGCGGTTTTCGCATCAAAATGATCTTCGTCTATGAGAACCTAAGTCAGACGGCAATTACCCCACAACATATGCCTTATCAAGGGAGTTCAAACTCTGGATTTCAGGAGGAAGAAGAGTTGTCTCCAGTTCAAGAGCATATGTTGACCTACATGGATGAAAACGGGAAGATGATAAGTCTTCATGAGCAGGAATTTGCATATTCAGATGCATTCCAGGTCAACACAAGTGCTAGATTAAAAAACATAGAAGCTTAAGTGGGACACTTAGTCCAAACATTCAAAGAAAATTTTTCTAGGACCTCTCCTAGTAATACTTTGATAAATCCAAATGAATGCATGGATACTCCTTTGAACACGTACAAACTTCCCATCTGTGTAAATCTTTTCAAGAGATCGATAATATGAATGGATATTGAGAACAAGACACTCCTAAACAACATAGAGAATGAAGAGTGCATAGTAAAGGATGAACTTAAACAGCAAGAAGTTTCGGCATGGCTCTTGGAAAATTTTCAAAGGAGATTGATACATTTACCTTCCCATGGATTATAAGCTAGTGGCATTTAAGGATCTTAAAATTCATGATATCAAGCAGACTCATATCTTTCTCAAAGCAAGTATGAATAGATAGAAACAAGGAGCTCACCTCATTTCTCGTGAAGAGAAAGTAAAGTTCAATCTTTCACTCAACCATTACCTTCGATCGAGTAAGAAAGAACAATATGCGTAGTGGCCTTAGAGCTCGTTTCACCGGGCAGATAGGCTCGAAAGTAGCCCCGTTAGATGTGTTTGCAGCCGCATCATGTGGTCCGTTTAAAAATCGTAACAACCACCAACCAATTAAAGGATGATGAATTTCTTTCCCCTGTGAAAGAAATCATCTTGGAGCTGAATGGTTGTGGAAGAGGGCGGCTGCCTAAGATGATCGCCAAACGGAAGCACTGGCATTTTCCAATGAGTCTACGTGACTCTAAAAAACAAGAGCAACTCGGGAGGCAACCCATGCTATAATAAGGATTCTATCTAATTTTTTTTTCTATTTAGTCACTTTATTTGTTTATGCTTTAATACCGGGATGAAATTAGTAGTGTTTTAACCGCTTATTAGTGTTTTAATAAAGTAGGTTTGAAGCTCAACATGTAATCATGACTAGTTTGGTAAAGAGCAAAGATCAGATCGGGTGTGGGGCATACTTCCACGTCAAGCGCTTGCACCAAGGTTCCTATTCAAAGTGACCGATGACTAGAAAGGAAGTTCATTTCTGGTCCTCTATCGCCTTTTTACTCTAATTAAGCTTTGTTCTATTACTGTGAAGATGAACAATGTTCATCTCAAAGTTCAGTGTTATTGTTACGACAGGTCACACCCCCACATATTACACATGATAACTTTCGAGGATGAAATTCTTCGGTGCTTTTCTAGGATAATGATTGCTTTTATGCTTTCCAACTTACATCTTAGTTAGGTTAATCGAAGCTTTCGAGTAGTTGATGTCACGAGGATCATAATTGAACCCTTGAGATATGAAAAATATTCCGAGATAAAAGGACTTAAAGTTTAACGGGTTATCTCTAATGCTATTTAGTCATCGTTTTCAAATTCACTTTCGTCACTAAACACTGGAAAAAGCAATTTTGTCTTGCTAGAGAAGGTTTATGAGAATCCATCTATCTTGATTCCATAGGTTCTAAACTTATTTGTATTATCCTCGAGGCGTAAAAATCCAAAGAATATAAATAATCGAGAAGTGATATAGGCTATCCTTGAAAAGTTTGTGCCTTTCAAGCTAACCCTATTAATATGCATATGCATATTCCTCTAGTACAAGAATATTGAGCCTTAAAGAGCTAGAATTTTGTTCATCAGAACCAAGTCTTAAGCCAATAACCTTCGTATACATCACTACCCACCAGTAAAGAACCAAACTCACCCATAACATGAGGACTTGAACATAATTTAGAAATGGAGTGAGGCGCAAGTTTGGGGGAGTTATTTTTCTTGGTTGAGTTGAGCTAAGTTGAAAATCAAAAGAGGTTGGTGAAAAGGGAGGAGGAAAAGAAAAATAAAAACAGAGAAATATTAAATGAAAAAGAAGCAAAAACAGAATAAAAAGTTAAGGAGGAGTGAGTCTAGCCTTGTAGCCTTCCTTCTCTAGAGTAAGTAAAACTTAAGGGGTGTCTCAACACTAAAATTCTAAGACTAACCGGTCCTGGAGCTACTGACAAAGCTCACTAAGGGTCGTAAAAAGATTAAGGGTTTTGACATCGCACCATTCTTATAACCTTGTCTTATAATAAAGGCCGCTGCGTTTTTAAAGAATGTAGAATTCAGTAAAAAGTTGATATGAGTGAGAATGAGATGCACCCAAACAATTTCTGTAGTTTCAAAGTGTCACCGTGGCGATGGTGAGAATCAGGATGGAGAAGGAGCTACCAATGCAGAAGAGGGGTGTTGGGTAAGTTTTAGCCTAAATGACTACTTAACTACCCCTTACCTCCTTAGCCTTAGCATATTGACACGCTTATAAAGACCTACTGATCTGAGCTAGGCTGTGCCTCGCATTAGGTGGAGGAGTGATAAGCATCAACAAGCATATGAACCTAAATATACTATCTAGAGATCCATGTATTTATCTCAATTCTCATAAACTCATCTAGCTTGCAATTGTTCGATAGGGGAAGACCACACACACACGCAGCGAGAACCACATTCATAAATTTATCTATTATGAGATTTATTCATTAAAATAAATAAATTATCTTGATCATATTCTCTATATTCTTCAAAGTGGTAAATTTTATGCACATATCACATACCCCTCAAGTAAAGCTCGATTACTTAGTTTACTAACAAAATGGTGAAATGAACTCTTCTCTTTCATTGCTTGGGGACAAGAAACTTCTTTTTTTTTCTTTGCTTGAGGACAATCAAAACTTTAAGTTTGCGGGTGTTTGATGAGTCTAAAACTCATGTATGTTTTGAGTCCATTTCACTTGTTGTTTTGAGAATTTTTTTATCTATATTCATGTAAAACTCATAAAATTTCCTCTAAACTTGGTTTAGTAGGACTTTTGATGTAAAGCAAGTGATTTCAAGCAGTCATAATATATTTTCAAAAAGAGAGTCAATCAGGTTCATAAATACACTAGAAGATGAATTTTTATGTAATCGGATGGAACATCAAATAGTTCAAATTTGGTCATATTCTACATTCCAAAGAGCTCAACGATTAATTCATTAATCAAATCCGAAATAAAACTAAGAAGCATGACTCGACATGTTTGAGAGAATAAAGCAGGCAGCTGAGCATAAGAGAATGTCACGACAATGAAGTCAAAGTCACGACATGCCTAGAAAATGTCGAGACAAAATGCCAGGTATCAGGAAAACCACTCGGGTTCCACTAGGTGAAGGTGTCTCGCCTAGTAGCTTGTCTTCGCCGGCGCTTAAGGTAGTTTACGCCCTTCAATACCAATTGGTCACTGCAGACACCATTATGCCACAGGAAGACACCTCATTCGCTTTAGTGAAGGTCATTTGCTACAAAACATTAGGCTAGCGCAAAAATATGCCTATTTTCAGCCCAATCATTGGCCCTTTTCCCAATCTATACATGTAATAGCTTTTAGGGTATTGTATAGGGGAGATTGGATGAGGAGAATTAAAGAAGAGGAAAGGAAAACCATTTTAGCTTAGGGTTTTAATTTTAGTAGATCTTAGAGTAGTTTTTGAGCAAATTTTTATTTGTATTGAAGCCGAGCTTCTCAGATCAGATCAGAGATTCGATTATTATCGTCGAGACGAAGATTGAAGCTCAAATCACGATTTGTTCACTACCTCTTATCTCTTGATTTTCAATTATTGCTTGACGGTGATGAGATCGAATCCAAGAATGGAACATTAAGCACCCTTTGGGGGTGGGGATTAATTGTTGAACATTCAGATTTGCAGATTTATGGTTTACTTTGTGGGTTTTGAAAACTAAATTTATACAATCGATGTTGTTCTTGTAATGAACTGTTATGAATATTAGTAGATTATACCCAGAAAACAGTTGTATTTATGCTTTGATTTTCAAGATTCCTCTGAGTCACAAAGATGGACGCCTTGAGATTAAAGAGCAGTAACTTGGGGATATTTTTAGAACTAATGCACTCTAAACATCACTTTTGATACCAGCAAGGATGTTCTAAATCTTCCGACTTCGTTGTTCCTTCGAAAGTGACAACAAAAAGTGTGTTCCCGAGGCATATGACCACCACCGATGACAATAATGCTGAGTTCTTTCAAATTAAGATTAATCTGATCCTGCAGCAATGCTGATTTAACTATGAAAGAGGATTCACCGAATTATGACCAAGTATCGGACGCATCGGGAGAAGGTCGTTATTTTATCTATGCGGCAATACTTAGTCTTAAAATAATGTGAAGCTAATCGCTTAGGAAACAACAATCGAAGAGGATCAAACTTAAAAGTAGCTTATTGTGATCTATCGACCGCTTAGTGAATATGGTGTTTTAAATAGTGAAATGAATAGTGTCGTGGTATTCTGCTATTATACACTGCTTCGACAAATCCAAAGATTCATCTCACAAATGTCGCACTTTCAAGGAAATGCAAATGATTGCTTAATGATTACCCCCATCCTTAGTGCGCTTATCTTCATACATTTTGATTTGTAGATGTTTGCTTTGGGTAAATTTTAAGATTAGGAGATTAGCTTTAAATCAGTTTTTGCTATAGTTAAATTGATCTTAATTTTCATCCTATTTGGTTTCCTAGATAGTGAAGAGCCCTTGTACTTGGGGTGCTCAAATTCTAATTAGATAGAACCTCCAATCCCCGTGGGTATGATATTCGAACTCCTAGAGTCCACTTTATTACTTGTATGACCCGTGCACTTGCGAAAAAGGGATGAGTGTTGGTAATACTTTTCATTTAAGTTTTTCTTTTTTTTTTTGTATATATACTTTTCAAATCGCTGAAAGTATTTACCATATCACTTATCGTCATATTTTCTGTTATATACATCATTTAGCCGTAATAACGCTATCACATGTGTCTCAATATCTTCATACTCATCATCTCTTTATCAGCTTTTAGGAAAAACTATTTGGTTTCAATTAATTACTACTAGAGTCTTCTTAGACAAAAGGAAATTCCATTTCAAAGAAATCCACATCTCGTGAAACAAAGTATTCCTTTGTATTTAGATCGTATAATTTCCATCCTTTTTGCCCATATGGATACCCAAATAATATAGCCACACTTCTCGCTGCAAATTTATCCTTTTATCCTTTTGTCAGGTACAACATTAACGACTAAACACTCTCAAGTTCTCTAAGAGGGTGATTTTCCATACAAAATTTCATATGGAGTTTTTCCCTTTTTCAAACTGGAAGGGTTTGGGTTTATTGCCATATCCCAGTTAATGCACATTCTCCTTATAATTTAATGTAGCTGCAAGGCCCCTAAATTTCTCACGCACAAAGCTACATTCAAATGTGTCGATGTTTTCAACCCGATTATTTTGTGGTGTCCTCGCATAGAGGCTGAAAAACAATATACCATGTTCAAGAAAATATTTTTTATGCAAGTAAACTTAGTCTCATTATCACTCCGAAGAGTTTTGACTTGCTTATTATATTGTCTTTCCACCATCGCAAAGAAATTCAATAAAGTACGTGTCATTTCTTTCTTATCAACCAACATGAATATCCATACAAATCGATAATAATCATTTACTATCATTAAAAATGTGAACTCTATGTAAGAAGGAGCTTTATATGCACCCCACAAATCACAATGAATAAATTAAAGATATCAAGCAATGATGAGCTTAAAAGTCATCCATTTTCACCATTTTCTTATCGATTTCATCTATAAAAGATCGATAATGCGTAAATGTCAATAATTCACCAAACTGGATATGCAGAAATTCAAGAGAAGAAGATAATGCAGCAAAGGGAGCGTAAACCACGAAGGGTAGGAATGATACGATCGCTCTCAATGATGCTGCAACAGAGAAATGCAAGAGGAAGAAAGGACCCGCTGGTAGCGACGCTGGCGTTGATGGCGAATCACATCAAGATCGCAATCCACAAAACTCCGGGCCGCCACAAGGGCAAATCGAAGGCGTAACGCGTAGTCGCAAATAAACTCCGCGTTTAGGCAAACTACAAATTAATGAAGAACAAGATATGATGTCACAACACAATTTCTTCAGGTCGCGATGTAATTCGAAAGCCGGCGCAGATACGTGAAGTCGTGAAGACCAAGAAGTCGTGACATAAGATTTTCAAGAGATCGAACATAGGTCGCCGCTATCGGCGAATGCCACATCGCCAGAAGATCCGTCGCGACGCCAATCAAAGGGTCGCCGACACCGCCAGGCACCAAGATGTCGCTGACGCCATTCGGTCGCGCGATATCGCCGCAAGAACTGGGCGATGTCGACGCCATTCAGCGGGTCGCGACACCAGCTTGCGTAAAGAAGAAGCGGTCGGACGCTATTCGCGGTCGCCGGCATCACCGGTAAAGAAGGTCGATGATTATCTCGCTGGTCGTGGACATCACCGCAAAGAAAGAAGGTCGCGACGTCATTCAGTTGTCGCGACATCGCGCGTAGTAAGAAGGTCGCGCATATCATTCAATGGTCGCGGCATCACCGCAAAGAAAGAAGGTCGCCACATCATTTAAAGGGTCGCTGGCATCGCCTGCATGGCGTTAAGGTCGCGACGCCATTCAAATACGCTTTCTACACTGACCGCGGGATGCCAAGCGTGTCGTAATCAACAAAGCTTTACGATATAGTCATGACAACTGAGGTCGCTGATAAAGAATTATCCATCGGACACACAACCACAAACGGGCCGCTTAACTCCGAATCCACAGCGAGATGCATCAATTTACCTAACTTCAGAACTTATAACGCAAATGCTACTGTATGAAAGCACTCACATCAAAAGAGGAGATTCTGGGGTAGGTACTATGCTTCATTTTAATTTTCTTTCTTTTTATTTGATTTGGTTTTTGATTAGTTTAGATTTCTTTCAAATTTGGATCTGGACTTAAATGCTAAAGTAGAAGCTCAATATACCCCATTTTTCAAATTACCGTCGATTGTCCGAATTCCCCACAAATTTTGGAAATTTTGACAGCTTTACTTACAAGGGTTTTCTTGGATCACAGTTAACAGGGTGTAATCTAGTGATTTAGAAACTCAAATTTTTTCAATGGTCATCTCGCTGCCAATTATTCTTTCCCAACTGTCGGAGTTATCAATTATCGCTCAGAAATCTGTTTCGTTGGTTTAGTATTCTGTGAATCGATCCCATTGTAAGCGCTTCCATACCTCTATAATAGGATTGTCTCATATCGCTTCCATTTCCAGGAGGCCCTCCGAGCACACAGAAGGCAATCTCGAGAGTGATGGTTCACTCAAAGGTATAATGACCTCATAATGGTGATCAATGAGTTTCAAAATTAAATCGAGCAAATCCTCTTCTCACTTTAAACTGTAGAATGAGTTGAATGACTTATCCATTTAAATGCTTAGAGAGGTCACCGATTCGAAGAAAAGTCCAACTCGTATAAGAAGGACTTAATCATGCTGATGAACTCCGTCAAATTTTGAGAAGAGAAACTAGTCAATGTAAACCCATGCTATGCCTATGTCTTAGGAGCTTAAGGCTTACGCCTAATGCTTCCGGTATGAGTATTGAAAAGCAAAATATCTAGAATACGGCAACCCGTGACAAAAGTAGTTCTCTAATTTTCGCTTCTTTGAAAGAAACAAAGAAGCTTAGATGACTTGCAATGTTTCGGGAATGAGAGATCCAATTTGACTATCATTATTCTTTTTGACAAGTTTTAAATCATGTTCATGAAGAAAGTTTCAAATTAAGTAGACCTGATGTCTCACAATAGTTATTTTTTCAATGTTCCTTTAAAATATAATTGCTTCGCTTCCGAATTTGTTATTTTTGAATTTCCTACGATTCATTTTGTTAATACCACATATCTTTAGTTGGTTTACATTTCAAGGTTTGCAAAATCATTCCAATCGCTTATTCAGTCCAAATAGTAGAGCTTGAGTAGCTGGTAGTTGATTGAGAATGAGATCTTATGATCGATATATGGATCAAACTAATTTTATTACTGTTTCGACCAGCACTTGAGATCCTCGGATCAAAACTAGAAAGAAAATGATTTATTCTTAAGAAACCATGACCAAGATAATAGATAAGGAACATAAACAAAACAAGTTTCATGTAGTGAGTTATTGTCGGGGATTAGATAACAGTCCTCTGGGTGATAATGTCATAAATTTGTATAGTGTTTTGGTCCATCGAAGAGCAACAAGTTTTTCGCGCCGCCACGGATCAAAGAATTCGTGAATCAATATTCATACCAAAAGCTTAAATACTAATCGTGACATAAATTATAAAATAAAGGAAAATTTGCAAAATATGATTCAACAAACAAAGAATAGCAAGCTACCGAAATTCTTTGAAGAGCTTTTCATGTTAAACACAATTTTTGCATCACTGATTCTCCCATTCGATCTCGCATATTATAATTTCAGGAGCACTCATGCAATGTGAAGCAGGAGCTGAATTCATGCCATTAGACACCGAGATCGAAAGAACACTTAGAGGATCGAGAAAGGTTAAGAGTGCAGAATAACAGAGATGGCAGACGTAAAGATCGACATGCGAGGCAAATAATCAGATCTGCAGCAGAGTACTCAAGAGCTTAGACACCATGGAGGACTTCTGTGAGACCGCTTATTCAAGATGAATACTCAAGAAAGGAGACAAATGCAAATGTATAGATGCTAATACCTCTGAGAGTCTGCCGCCTCGATCACCATGGTTCGAATGCAACCAATTCAATGCCATTCACATCCCAATGAACATTTTCGGGAAGGTTTCGAATGGAAAATACAGCTAAATCGAATGGGTGTGAGACCGGGCTATTAAGTCACAGCTTGTTTCGGGGCCTTTAAGAGATATAACAAGATCGCGAGTTCACTCACTACCATATGGATATGTTAATACACGGAAGAGCCGGCGGGCTTTCACCTCGCGCATTCTTTCCTCCATCCTCACTTCGAACGAAGAGGAAATTACTACTAAACAAGGAGGATGAGAGTCCCGTATTAATCGCCAGACATGCGAGGTCATTAAGAGATGTCCCATGACCCGATAGACCTAAGACACAAATGGACATCTTCTAACACTCTATGAATTATACAAAGGGTATAATTCGATGTACCTACCGCTTGAGCATCCGTATAGCTAAGAGCGTAATAGCTAAGATACCGACGAGGATCTGCTAGTGCAATATGAAACCTCCGAATCCTCGTGGAGCAAAGAACAGAGCTAAAGGAATGGAATGATTGAGCCACAAGATGTTCGCTCAGAGATAAGCTGATGCATTGGCGACGGCTGATAAAAGAATGCATTTTGCAAATGAGATAAAGAGCAAATGAGAGAAGGAAGAGGTAAATAATGCCGAGGGCTACCAAGAGTGTTTCATGCAGCTGAGGAGGCTAACTATTTGAATGAGCAGAGAGTATACTACTTCAAGCCTAACCCCAACCTGCCAACCCATTAGACCCCAGCATTAAGGAACCATGAGGAATTTTTATGGGGCGGAGGAGCAACAAGTCCCAAGACACGGGCAAAATTTTCGCCAGGTATGCTCCACCAAGGTTCCAAAGAAGAAGAATGTGGGAGGAGGCATAAATGAATATCGGAGCGCAAGGGCCTCGACCTTGAAGACCAGATGCCGTAGCTCATGGGGAAAATAAAGTCAAGTGGAACTTCCACATGAACAAAAGCTCAGAATTGGTGTTTTCAACACCACCCTCAAATTTTTTCAAGACCACCAACGCTTCTCAAGAACCCTGGAAACACAAGGGGGAAACCGGCTCTCGACCCTACAGACCGCATGAAAGATGCTTTTCCTCAGACACGAAGAAATTCAAAGGATCGCATGGCGCAGCAAATGGAGTGGGGAAAGAATTAGAGAAGGAAAATGTGAGAAAGATGAAGGCAACAAGGAGAAGGAAGCCTAGAAAATGCCGGAGTCACCGGAGAAAGAAAGAAAGAAGGAGCAAAGAACAAGAAGAATAAGAAAGAAGAAGAAGAAAGCCTGTGAATCTATGCCTCGCAGATCCCATTCCTTGTGATTGTAAAGTCAAGATAGAGGAGGTCAGTAAGGTTTTTGAAAACCTTCCAGAAGTTGGAGATAAGCATGCCATTCACGTAAAGGGTAACTCAAAATGTTACTTTATGCCAAATTTCAAGGAAATTTCGAGCAAGAAGAGAAGACGGCAAGAGGAAGGAGGCAGTCTGGATCGCTACTCATGAAGGCAAAGGATAAAGAAGAATTTACTGCAGAAGATGAAAGTTAATTCAGAAGTTTCACAATTCCTGCACCATCGAGGATTTGAAATTAAAAGTGCTCTTTCGTGACCCTGCCGCATAAACTTAATGCCATTATCCAAGGTAAAGGAAATTAAGCTCGGGGGAATGATCCATTATTGTTACTTCTTCAAATGGCAAGATAAGAATGGTATAAACTTAAAGAGTCAAGACGTGTTTGCAGGTGGGGAAATTTGCTTTTTCCTATCGATTTATCATCTCCGGAGACAAGAAGATTCACAAGTCCTCCGCTAGGAAGGCCATTCTAGCAATCGAGCGTCAGGTAATAGATATGCGTAAGGGAGTTCTCACTCGGTTTGGAGAAGAAGCAAATTGACTTCACCATTTCCAAAGTCTTCAAGAATTTACACAGATAGTAAAGATTACAAGTTAGTAGATTGATGTCTCTTATCTCTAAATAACTCTGAGGTCAAGACATGATTGTAATGCTCAACTCCTATCACCTTAGTAATGAGATGAATTTCAGATATCTGAAGGCAAGACTCGATTTTTCGCACACATCAAGACCCACCTAAAAGATTAGTTTTAAACAAAATGCACTGATAAATGAGATAAAATGAATATAAGGAATTTACTAAGAGACCAAAGGCATAAGGTTTTAAAAAGAGTTGCCAATCATCCTGGCGTTTACTCGAGCCACCAAAAGTAAGCCGCATTATCTCGCTTAGACTTTGATTTAAGAACAGTTATGAGAATTTTAAGAATTATCGTGGAGTCGATAACTCGGGTCGATAGATGAATTAAAGCGGCACGCACCGTCAATACGCATGCACAAAAATAACGCAAGAGTTCGATCCGAAATTAAAGATAAGAAAGGTTGTGACAATATACTGATCACTGTTTGTAGAAAGAAACAAGGCAGAAGAAGAGGAGGCAGGACTAATAGAGAACTTCCCAGATGAGCAACTGCTTTAAAATGTCATTCCAACTTCCATGGTATGCCGACATTAGAATATTTGCTTGTGGAGTAGTCCCTTCTCGAATTTAGCTACCAAATAAGAAAGCTCAGACCGACAAAGGTGTACTTCATATTTGGACGACTCATCATGGATAAGAGGGTAGCCGGTTACGATAAAAAGATGTGTGCCGAGAGTGAATAATGCAAAATTCCAGAATGAATGTCATGTATCACCATACGGGACATTTTTCCCGAGAAAGAACAAATTTCATAAGATACCAACCGTTTTTATCGCCTACTATCTTCAGAGACTGCGGCTTAATGGCCAAATTATGTGATAGATGCCAAAAGATTGGAACATCAAAGAATGAATGAAACGCCTTACGAGGCTATTGACAAAATTTATGTGGCTGGGATAGATTTTATGGACCCTTCCCATCATCATTTGAACTGTATTATTACCGCTAAAGAAGGATTATGTTTCAAATAGTGGTGGCTACATTGCTCAAAGAATGATACTAACACAACTTGTGAGCGCCAAAATATGCACTAAGAACATTTCTGAGCATACCCCTCCTCCTCCTCCCCGGAATCAACACCCAGTGACCATCATCGTTGATTAGCCACTTTGCAAACAAAATATCTGGTGAAAGTTCATGAGCAGTATGGGATCAAACACATGAGCCAAATTATCATCCCCACTAACTGACAAGGCAATTTCAATGTGAGATTAAAGGATTCTGAAAAGACCGTAAGTTCAAGGTGAAAGATCGGGTCTTCTAAACTCGATGACGACTTGCTGATAGGATCGTGATTCAAACTCCCATCGGGATGTCCCTATTACTGAAAGATCTTCGCAAACCATGTCACCTCCCTCAACTAGAATATAAAGCAACATGGCCATCAAGAAGCTGAACTTCGATTTCAAAATGGCAAAGGAAGAGAGACTACTTCAACTGAATGAACTGGAAGAACTGAGAAATGAAGCCTATGATAATGCTAGAATATACAAGGATAAGACAAAGAAATGGCATGATCAAAGGATTATGAGGAAAGAGTTCAGTAGGGATCAGTCTTCACTGTTAACTCTAGATTAAGATTATTTCAGGAAGTTGGGAATCAAATGGAGGACTACAGGCCGCAGGTGTCAAGTACTACCTTGAGCAAAGAATACTTAGACTCGATGTCAGGAAGAATTCAAGGTTAATGGTCAGCACTCAAGCACTATCTCAAGAGGGAGAAAGAACAGAAGAACTCAAAATGGGTGAATCGAGTATATATAAGGCTTAAAACAATAATTCAACAAGGACTAAACAGAGCAGCTCTTGGGAGGCAACCCATATAGATTTTTGATTCTTTATATAAACTTTGAAATTTTTATTACTGCTTAATTCCTTATTCTAGTCACATTTATTGGGACATACCGTTAGATTCATCAATTTAATCCTTGAAATTGCTTACAAGATAATGATGTTAATCAAATGGCTCGTGAGTAGCGAACAAACCCAGACAACCCAAAGAATTCATAGAAAGAAGATTTCAAAAAGGAGTATTCTTCCTACATAAATTCGTAAAATTCGAATAGAATACATGTTTGAATTTGATGTGGGAATGATTCAATGGATGCTAAGAATGTGCAAATAATAAGGAGAAAGTCAATTGGATTATCAAATTTATGCGGTGTGTGACCAAGTCGCGACCATTTTATGTCGCAAAGAAGTCGAGGTCGCGAATCAGTCGGGCATCGGGCGAAGAATAAGGGCATTGTGTCATACCAAAAGTTATGTCGCAAATGTAAACATTGAGGTCAGAATGTAACATTTCCAATGCTACAAGAACAATTCCTTCAAAGAGCTGTGAGAGTCGTAGCGACAACTCAACTATGTCATAAAATACCCGGCGTCGTAGCCCTCGCTGAGACTTGTCCTCCTACAGTTTACTTATGTCGCGACAAACAATAATAAGTCGCGACATAAGAGAAAAGTGTGCCAGATGGGCAGCTTTTAATTATGCCCTAAATTTAATGATAACACACAATTGCGGCTGAAATTTAAGTCGCGACAAGTGCAAATAAATGAAGAAATAAAGAGCCCACAATAATGATCAATCGAGAATCGTTGAGAAATCTCCCTTTCACCACCATATCCTTCAAATACAACTCTTTCATCTTCAGATATTTCTAGTTTTTCACCTGCAAAATATTTAGATCCAAAAAATTCTTCCCGAAACCGTCTGATTTAATGGTCGGTCCTTTCAACCTCATCCCAACCGAGCGAATCACGATGAGTATACTGAAATCGGGCCGGGAAGTTCATTCGAACTCCGTAAGGGAGAACAGTCATTGAATAACCTGGTTCAACCAAGCATAAAGCAATGAGAAAAGCGGAAAAGAAATGGGGCAGAAGGAGAGAAGAAGAATTCGCCCTAAAAAGAAGCTTATCTAATCCGGGAAGCAAGTACTAAGGGCCGAGCGGGCTCAGGAGAAAGAGGTTTCAACAACTCATTTCCCCTTTTCATGAACCGATTGAACAAAGAGGTTTGGGTACCCCAAACATCAAAAAGTCTCGGAGGTGGTAAAGTAGTCGACGAGAATTTTACCTAACTGGTTGATAAGGAGAACTCGCTTATGCTCGAGAGCTCGGGTGCCATAGCGTGAGTCGAAACTATAAATGAAATGTACTTTAATGGAGGGCAAAAAGTATTGGATCCAAATACAAGAAGATAAAGAGACAACCCAACCGTGAAAGATAAGCAAGAAAGCTGAAGGCCAGTAAAGTGAATGGGTCATGGAAGGGAGAGAAAAGATTATAAATAGGGAGATTTGATGCAAGAAAAGGTATGGTTTTATTTCCCTGCTTCGCTATGGTCCCTACCAAGCATGTCCGCATCTGCAGAAGAGAACAAAAGCAAGCAATCATTCTCTGCGCCATGATGAAGGGATACAAGCTTAATGCTGGAGCTATCATTGAAAACTCAATAATGAGATATCATGTAATAAAAGGGGTTTGATCCCTCACCCAGCAACCATCACAAGGCTATGTCTGAGGGTCGTGTGAAGGGAACTCTGAAGAGAAGAAGAGTGCCCCAAGATTTCACTCACCAACTCGACGGAGTAAGCAAGGAGCCAAGGAATCAAAAGAAAAGCAAGAGTAGAGAAGCATTCAAGAGTAAGAAAATGAGGAATGCAAGATGAAGAGACACCCTTCGTCAAGCATCAAGAAGAAGATCCGTATAATAAACTGTGAAGGGAACACCTTTCTGCTATGTGAGGATGAGAATGTAATGAAAAGAAGTCCTATATTTTCCACCCTAATCGGCGCCTCCCTAGTAGCGAACAAAGATTTTTAGAACCTGTGAAAGCTCTGGGGAAGCCTGTGAATAATCAAATAACTGATGCTTGGCCCATTCGTAAGAGAACAGAGCAGAAGAAATGGAGCCCAACAAAAATTCGTAGAGGAAGCATGAAGCAAGAAGGAGTTAAGAGATCAACAAAGGGGAAGAGAACCATTGTATAAGAAGAAGCATAGCGGAGCCGAAATGAAAAGAAGAGACGAGCAATGGGTTAAGAAATAAGGTAAGGGAAGTGCGTGATGAAAGAGATCCCGGCTATCAAGAAAAAATCTCAAGAAGGGAAATGGGGAGGAAAGAGATCATGATCTACCGGCTAGCCGGGCCGAGCCATGAATCATTTTACAACAACGCTTGATCGTGATTCTCAACTCCTAAAACTCATAAAGGAAAGTGGACTCGCATCAGAAGCTAAAACTAAGGAGCAGATCAAGGATTCAAATTTTATATATAGTCAATGTTCATGACTTCAAGAAAAGGATGTGAAGGAAAGAGATCAAGAGCTGATGACAAAGATGCCTTCAAGAAAAGTCTGCTTGAAAATCTGGATTTGATCAACAATAATTTTTCCAAATTTTTAAGTCATGATCGAATGGAGAAAACAATGAACACATTTGGGAAAAAGACAGATGATCCAACAAAAGGTCATCTACCAATGAATTAACTGGTTAATGTATAGAGAGGGGAGAATGGGACAGAAGAAAAAGAGAACTTAATTAGTTTCCACCCAACCTCACCTGCTACCTCGATTCGATCCTCCCAACATTTTTGCCTCCCTCAAAAGAAAAATAGATCTTCCATTGATTTGTCCATCTCTCCCTCACTTCAAACTGTTATTCTCAACTTTTGCACAATCTCATGAATAAGAAAATTAAAGGTTGATGTTGTTTAAATTAGATTGTAAGAATAGCTTATTTCTAATTGTTAGAAGACCAACAAAGAGATTTAATAGGAATGAAAATGTTTGATATATAACACCGAGCTAGTTGGAAGTAGTTTGATTAGAAGATGTGCTGAAACACAAATAATCGCGGTATCAAGCGTTAATGACATATAATTTTAGTCTGAAACACAAATTCGACAATCGACTCAATTTAGTCAGACGAGTCCAAGATAAAGGAAGGTTATTCACCTAAGGAGCAAACATATTTGAGTTTGAAGTATAAAACAGTAGCTAAAGAACTGGTGAACTTAGATTATGTAACTCTCATCAATCAAGTGAGTCACACATCCTGTGGTTAGTCACAAGGACCAAACCGAATTTTAACTGTTAGATTATTGATCATGCGAAACTTGTGTGATACAACTAATAAGAAATGATGCAGCCATCCGTCGTTGTTTATTCTAGCAATTCTTATTTATGTATGCTTTCTCGATACAATTTAGTTCCGACTCGAGCCAAACAATTCTATCTTCAAACAAGCCACTGAAATCCCAAGCCATCCTAGATAATTAATCCTCCAAGCAAAGAACCTCCGACACTTAAAATTCAAAAAAAGCGAGGAAGAGATGAAGTTTGGGAGGAAGTTGGAGAACCAAAAGGGAAATACGTAGTGGTGAAGAGAAAGATCAAAGGTGAGGATGTCAGAAAAGAAAGCTGAAGGAAGAAGTTTTATTCATACCAACTCTCTGAACAATTGCTCTTATGCTTCAACACCCAAGACTTAATGCTAACTGCATGGAGCTACTAACCCAAAGTTCGCTAAGAGTGTTAGAAAGCTTTGTGAGCCGTAATACTGCACTATTCCCGAATGGTGGCAGAGAAAAGTTCCAACAAAGGAGAAGTACAAATGAAAAGGGAACGAACACCGGGAATTAAGAAATCAACAAGAAGATAATTTCAAGGATGGTTTTGGGAATCAATTAAAGAAGTTAAGGAAAAGAAGGCAACAAATATAAAAAGAGAAAGAGTCCGGGTAATCTTAACCTAAAAGTTCCATCCATCCTACCCATGACCTAAAGTCGACATTACAAGCCCAAAGACCCGATTGATCTTAAGGTTGGAATTACTCTACATTAGTGGAGACTGGCAGAACAACAAGTGCAGGAATTTGAAAATCTTGAAAGGATCAAAACCGTGAAGGACCTAGAGGGTTAACCGACTCACCAAGAAGAGAAGGTCAGACTTATTTTAGCAGAAGACACTGACTTATACTACGAGGGAACAATTTACATTTAGTTTATACTGATTTGAAAGACGTTCATCTGATCTTAGTCAGAAGAGCATAAAGAAGAGTAAATCTAGTCTTTCAATTAAAAATTGGTCGCAACCCAAAACAATACGTAAAATGTCCTTTGTTTGAGGAGAAATAAATCTTTCTTTTGTTGGGAAAGCAAAATTTAAGTTTGGGAGTTAAAAAAAAAAACAGTATTTCGCTTTTTTCAAAATCACACTTTTTCAAGATGATTTAAAACACTGAAGAATTGTGGACATTATCACCCAAGGACTATTATCTAATCCCTGTAAAGAATAATGCCATGAAACTTAAGCCTACAGGTTCTTATTCATTATACCGATTAAAAGCGCTTTTCTTAAGAATAAATCATTTTCTTCTAGCTTTGATCCAGATGCCGGCAAATAGGTCAATAAGTAGTAAATCGGGATTTAAGTTCTATGTCGATCCCACAGAGATCTCAAGAATTCTCAATCAACTACCCCGCCACTACCTCAAACTCTATACTATCAGATGTGGGCGACGTATAAATTTTAGAGTGATTAATGGAGCACTGCATTCCGAGGATCAAGACGACTTTTCCTCGTGATTTTTCTCCTCGACCGCTTGATGCCAAAAAATCGCTCGGCCCAGACGAAAATCACTATGAACTAACTTTTCTCTCTAGGGTTTTGTCAACCCTAAACACACTTATTATGGGATTAATACATTAATGTGGTTTCATATAATATCAAAGAATTTCATGGGTTTTTACTTCAATTTAATCACATGTTAATATTTAGCTAATTGTGGCATGCTATCATAGAATTAATTTAGAAGATGACTCATAGATATGTAAAGCAATTACTTAGTCATCGTGAATAAAGATATCCTTCATGCTCCAAGTGTAAAGACTATGGTTCAGACATTTATGCATCTGAGTCAAGGGTCGAAGGTGATAATATAATGTGTCGTCGTAGATAGGTAGATATATCTAGAGAGAATCTCTTGTAGGCACGATCAACCCATTTCAACATAAATCATAATGAATATTAATAATATTATTTGTGTTAAAACTATCGTGGTAGACAGAAACCCAAGTTTTCACTATTATTTAAATCTAATATTAGGCTTTCCTTAAATTGGTTAATTTAGTCATAATTCACTATGAGATTGGATCCAAATATTGTCTAGGTCACTAAGCCAGTATTCAACACTCTTCTCTTCGTGGAACTGTATATTTGACTAGCCAATTACACTGTATTATGAACTGACATGTGGTATACTGCTGCATGTTTGCATTTTTTACCAACTTACAGACACTCACTTTCAACCCGCGAAGTTTTCAAGCCGTTGCTCGTAGAGGTTGAAAAGGATGACAATGCTGACATGCATTGTACTTTGGATCAATCTTATTTTATTTTATTTGGGCTTTTACTATTAATCATTTATTATTTTGCCGTTATGATTTAATGATTTCATCTTGCCAGGATCAGTCCTCATTTACTAGATTAAGTGAAAGAATATGTATGCAAAGATAAGGATTGTTGTAATTGCTTCCATCTGATCTCAACCGTAACTACACATACATAAGACATATAGAAGAATGCGAACTCAATTTAAAATCATGCAGAATCAAGAGGACGGCGGGAACAAGAAAGGAATGAACTGTTATGATTAATGGATAGAATCATGTAGGATCAAATACCGATCGTTTGATAAATTGATAATCCGTATATGCTACTCGAGAGTTCACTGCCACCCATGCGCTTTGTTCACAAACAGACGACTACCTCACCCATTCAACGAACAACTTGAGCCTAAAGAGTAACTCGTAATACCACAATACGCTTCACGGGTTTCCAAGAGAATCAACAACGACCATAAATTTATTTCAAAACCGCGATGTAGTAAAGTATAATGGAGTAACACAAGCCTCGCATCAAGGCTTCATTCCCACTTAACACTAATAATGAAGGCACTGTCATTTGCACACCACCGATTCCATTACCCCATGGAATGACTTATTTAGAAATTTCAACAAAATTTTCCCCAATCTCGCAAAGATCGCATAACCGTGCAAAGAGATTAACATTATCCAGCAATTAGTAGAGAGAACCTAGTCGAGCTCAGAGAGATTTCGACATGAGCAACAAGATTACTTTTCCGGGCACGGCCAAAAGTTATCAGTGACGAAAAGAACGCTTTTAACCGCTACAATTCACCAGACAATCATCGATGCTCATCGGTTGAAAAGCAGACAAAGAAGATCAGTACATCGCTTTATGATTAAAGACAATAACCATTTACTACTTCAATCATGGGCCTTCGATAAACCTCAAAGACCTTGGGAAGTCCATACGTGGCTTACGGTCGCAACTGCAAACTATAAGCTGAAAGTTAATTAAACCGCTACAGAAGTAATAAGGCACGATAGATCATATTCATAATAAATTTGAGATCTACGAATATGAGGACAACACAAGAATTAGCGGATTATCGGGGTCACAGACATAGAAAGCACAAAGATGAACCGCTGAAAAACTAATAAATAACAGACAAAGATGGAGGACACATCATCGCAAGGTGAATCGCACCGTAATCGCCATGTCGAAACTTAATACCAGAGCAATCGACCATGGCCGAGGAACAACAAGAATAGTATGCACCACTCAAGCGAGCAAGTCGCCACTTCTGAGAAGAAAGTGGATTTGAAGAAGCCTTAGCTTCATATGGAGATTTATAGTAATATTTTTTGGAATATGATGACTTCCCATATTCCAAAATTAGGCTTTAGAAGGCAAAACTAATCCACTCGCCTACGTTAATCATATGAAGCTCAATCTTAGAAACATGGAAGTGCAAATAGCCAAATCTTGCCACATCAAGGATCGAGAGGTGTGCACGTATCACTCAAAGAATGGAGGTGAAACTCAGACGAAGGCAATGAACATGTAAAGTTTGGCTTCAGTATTGAGAAGCTGAGAATTAGCAAGACTTGAGCACCCACCAATGATGTGGAGGAATCGGAGGAAGCGAACTGCACTCGCTGAATGACAAGAGAAAGGAACAACCCCAAGAGAAAAAGTCTGCAGAAGAAGAAATTGAGGCTAAAGATCTAATTAACCACGATCAACTCCATCGTCCCACTCCTCGCACCTCAATGCCCTAAGAAGAATAAATCGACAAGCAATTCACAAAGCTTATGGAAGTGTTCAAGAAACCGCATATAAACATTCCATTTGTTTCCATGGTAGAGTGGAGCTAAATCGGAGTGCAGGGACGACGAGGTCAAGTCAATGTGCTCGGGAGGTCGTGACACCCAGTTACAGAGTGATACATGCTTCAAGGATGTGAGACCGTGAGGTTTATAGGCTCAGCCAGCGGTCTCACCGACCCTTTAGAGACTAGCTTTCAGAGCAAAGTAGAACTCGAAGAATCGGGAGAATATAAAGGCATGTGAAATGACGACTCCAACAACCTAATGTAAGGAAATACCATGAACCCCAGCTAAATTATCAACACAAGGCCATTCTTCAATTAATCCACCAAGATAGAGCAAAGCACCACCACCATTTGAGGTATGCTTATCTTAGGGACGCTTCAATTTATTAGTGATTATTTTAAGATCCTCGACAATGCAAAGAAGAAGATAAGTTATCGAGGAACTCGTGTGGATCACAAGGATGTGCTTCGCGTGTCTCGCTGATGAAGGGACTGGCCATTCTATGTGTACGCATTGAATTCGCTAGAAGATGGTCATAAGCCTTCAAAGGGAAGTATGAGGAGACCAAATCCAACAATGAAAAAGAAGTAGTCCGCATGAAGTACCGAAATGGCTGGGATAGCCGGGCTTATTTATCCTATTCTCCGGATAAAGGCACGGGTGAGTCCCAGACAGAGAAGTTTAAAAGAGGGAAAATAACAAAGGATAAAGAGGTGAGAATAATACATTGCCACCTTCGTAATAGTCATAGGTCGAGAATCTTGCATCACTACCATAAATCACATACATTCAAAAGACCATTTTCCACTACCATTTCGATCAGATTCATAGTCAAGGTGATTACGAATAATATTTCTTGGATGGGTATTTCTGCCACAATTAGATTGCTATAGCCC